>JAEHOF010000283.1:0-19748 GCA_018257905.1 Gillenia trifoliata
GACACTTTACGTTGTTTCAAAGTCCACTCGATTTTGTGCATCAACATTTGGCGCCGTCTGTGGGAAACGACACTGATTTCTACTCTCACCACCTTGACCAAGCTGAGTCTTATCTTTCAGACCTTCCCATTCGACCGAGTACCCCTTTCCAATATGGGAAGCGAGGAGGGCCAAAGTACCCAACACAATACACCTCTCATGTGTAGTGCGAGGCAGAGGAAGGATGAAGGACCTGCTGATCTTCATGCCAGAGTCGAGAAGCTTGAAGAACAAAACAGTAAAATGGCGGCCAGGAATGAAGTCTTTCAAGAACAATACATGAAAGTCTTCCAGGTGCTCCAGGATGAAATGCAAGCTTAGCCTCAGGTACCCATCATTGAGCATCACGAAACCTATCGACCTATAGATCGACAGCTCGGTACTCACCAACTTGGAGGGGCACATGGCCTCAACTTGGAAGGTAGATTCGCTGAACAACAGCTTCCCCAACAAGGCGTTGATCAACATGAAACTTCTCTCAACCCAGTTGTTTCAACCCGAAGCAGGAGAAGCGGAAAAAGACATCTTCTTGCAGAAGGGGTTAAAGGACCAAAAGTCGTGTATCGTGATTGTCGAGACTTCCTAGATCAACGTAGGAAGGAGCCTATTCAAATAAGCTCGAAGATCAACGACCCAATGGTCTTGGAGAAACTTGGTCCTACACTTCCCCCTAAGCAAGTCGACAACCTGAGGAAGGAACGACAAACCTTTGGAAAATAAGAGGGTGTAGGAGAGTCCGGAGGTTACCAACGGGCGCATTTCAGAAGTCAGCACTTTGAGTCCAGAGAAATGACGTATGTCTCTGACCAAGCTTCCCCACCACCAAACAACGATAGACACTTGAGGGGAAAAGCTATTTTGGTGCCTGACTGTGCACAAGATCCCAACATCAAACATCTTTTGAAGGAAATAAATAAGTTGAAGGCCGAGCGTCAGCCTGAGATGCCCAATTGGAACCACCCTAGGCCTGGCCCGTTGACAAGGAGGATCCTTAGCACCCCTCTCCAAGAAAAGACGAAGCAAAAGCTTGGCCTACAGTTGTATATTGGAAAAGAAGATCTGATTGAACACCTCAACCTCTTTAAGTCCACTATGGCATATCGCATGCATAGTGATGAGGAGCGATTCCTTCTTTTTCCCTCTACTCTATCTGGTGGAGCCCTTAACTAGTACTGTCGTTTTTAACCCGAGACGATGGATTCTTTCTACGAACTGAGGAAACTTTTCGTGGCTCAACACATTTTCCAGACTGATCGCTTGCACTCTGCAGATGACTTGTACACCATCCGCCAAAAGCCTGACGAGTCATTACGCGAATATGCCAGTCGCTTTAGCCACGAGCACTCTCGTTGTGCCAAGGCTGATGACAAGACAGCTCTCAAGGCCTTCACAGTGGGCATGCGTGAGTGTTTCTTCAAATACATGATCAATGCCAATACTTGAAAGACTTATTCGGAGGTAATGACACAAGCTTACAATCATGCATCTGCCGAGGCAAGGACATATCAAGGGAACCCCCTACGGCTACCCTTTATCAACTTGGGGGGAGCGGAAGTCACGTCCTACCAAGCGAAAAGGTTGCAACTTTTCACACAGCTGTTGCATCCCCTCCTGCCTTACCTAACAACTCGTTAGGCCAACAGACTTATCAATCCCAAGGCAAGCGGAAAGACTTCCACCCTTAATAATCTCACTACAACAAAAAGAGTAAGGGACATTATCGAGATAAACGAGGGTACCATCACGACAACACTCACCCTTAGTAGGTCAATGCCGTTAATCAGACACAATCTAAACCAGGCCCTACCTCCAGGTATGAAGCTTACACACCATTAAACACTACTTACGCCGTTGTCTACCCTGGTATGGCTCACTTGATACCAAAGCCGAAGCCAAGGCAGCCGGACTATAAGTCCACAAAGAACACGGGAATGTTCTGTTGCTACCATGAATACAACGGCCACGACAACGAGAAGTGTATCACCCTCCGTGACCATGTTGAAGCTTTGATACGCAAAGGAAAACTTGACCAATTCCTCCTCCATCCACCAAGGAACAACTGTAACCAACAGTAGGTGAATGTGATATATTCTATCAGTGGCGGGACACCCATCTCGGAATCTTCCAACCGTGCTTTAAAGAACAAGGTGCGAGCTTTAAGGTCTGATCATCAAGTGTTTTATGTGGAAGACATCCGAGGGGGCAAATGTCAAAAGCCTGATTGGGATCTGATATGTTTCTATCTAGAGGAAGAAAGGGGCATCATTTATCCCCATAATGACCCATTCATCGTGGAAGCTCACATTTCTAACTTTGATGTTCACAAAATTCTCGTAGATACGGGTTCTTCAGTCAACAGCATGTTCGCTAAAGCCTTTAAAGCACTCAATGTGGCAGAGCACCTACTTGATCGCTCCATCACCCCTCTCGTCAGCTTCTCAGGAGACATAGTGCAGCTCTTGGGCAGCGTACATTTTCCATTCACCATTGGTACAGGCCCGTACATAGCTTCAATCACCACTAACTTCCTTGTGGTTGATTGCCCAACAGCCTACAATGCCATTCTTGGGTGCACAAGTATCAATGAACTTAGGGCCATTGTGTCAACACACATGTTATTAATGAAGTTCCCAACGCCTTTTGGCAATGACTATATCAGAGGAGATCAACTTAGTGCACGAACATGTTATAACACTTCAGTCAAACAACAACACCTACCGATACCCAAGGAAGCCTTCTCAGTGCACAACCAAGTTGGTAAAGCCAACCCGCCTGAGGCCAACCCAGGTCCTGTAAGTGGCAGTAGTCAACCTGACGACCCTAGAGACGATTCTTTCACTCAGCAGGCATAACCGGCTGAAGAGTTAAAGAGAGTATCCATCTCTAAGGACCATCCGGATCGCACGGTAAAGATTGGCACTACCTTGCTACCTGCCCTTCGAGTGGAACTGATTGCTTTCTTACAGAAAAATGCCGAAGTTTTCGCCTGGTTGTATGAAGACATGCCAGGCATCTCTCTTAACGTCATCTGCAATCGCTTAAGCATCAACCCTAAAGCCAAACCTGTCCGGTAGAAGCGAAGGTCTTATGACGCTGAGCGATACGAGGCAATGAAGACAGAAGTCGATAAGCTCAAAGGCATAGGCTTTATCCGTGAGATCGATTATCCAACATGGGTAGCTAACGTTGTTCTTGTCAAGAAAAACCCCACCAAGGAGAGCCTTCTCCTTCAAAAGACCTTATGGAGAATGTGTTTTGACTACACCAACCTCAACAAGGGTTGCCCAAAGGATAGTTTCCCCCTTCCTCTCATAGACAGACTTGTTGATTCAATGGCTGGGTGTGAACTCTTAAGCTTCATGGATGGCTACTCAGGGTACAACCAAATCCTCATGCACTCTCCGGATCAAGAGCACACTGCTTTCACCATTGATAGAGACCTATATTGCTACAAAGTCATGCCCTTCGACCTGAAGAATGCGGGGGCAACCTACCAAAGGTTAGTCAACTCAATGTTCTTTGAATAGATGGGCAAAAGCATGGAAGTTTATGTGGATGACATGCTCATCAAGAGCAAACGTGCTGACCAACACATTACCAACCTATTGAAAGCCTTCACCATTCTGAAGAAGTACCAAATGAGGCTAAATCTGAGCTAGTGCGCTTTCGGCGTCGGTTCAGGCAAGTTCTTAGGCTTCATGATCAGTCAGCGGGGCATTGAGGCTAACCCCGAGAAGATCAAGGCAATCCTCGACATGAAGGAGCCAAAAACTCAAAAAGACATCCAAAGCCTCATGGGCAAGGTAGCAGCCTTGACAAGGTTCATGTCCAGGGCCATTGACAGATGCGCCCCCTTCTTCAAAGCACTTAAGGGGAGTAAGAAGAACATTACTTGGACCATCGAGTGCGCTGAAGCATTCCAAAGCCTCAAGAAATACATGAGCAAGGCCCCACTCCTCTCTAAACCCGAGGTTGGTGACACATTATCTATCTACTTATCTGTTTCAGTTTCAGCAGTCAGTTTTGTGCTCATCAGAAAGGAAGGTAGAGTCGAACATCCAGTATACTATGCTAGCAAGGCCTTACAAGATACAGAGACAAGGTACTCTAACATTGAGAAGCTAGCCCTTGCATTAATCATGTCTGCTAGCAAGTTGCATCCTTACTTCCAAGCACATTCCATTATCGTACTTACAAATCATCAACTCCGGCAAATACTGCAAAGCCCCGACCCTTCGGGGCGGATGATTAAGTGGGCAATCATGTTGGGTGAATTTGACATCTTATACCAGCCAAGACCGGCTGAGAAAGGTCAAGTAGTGGTGGACTTCATTGCCGAGTTCACATACCCTGTTGACACTCTCCATGTCCATGAAGCTCCGACATCGCCCTCTTCTAAGGCCTAACAATTGGAATCAATACTCCTTACATGGACTTTACATGTTGATGGCTCGGCCAACCAACAAGGTTGTGGCGCTGGACTTGTCCAAATTACACCTGACAAGACTACAATGAAGTATGCTCTTCCCTTCCAGTTCAAAACATCCAACAATGAAGCAGAGTATGAGGCCCTCTTGGCAGGCTTGCTCTTGGCAAAGCACCTTAGCGCCAAATAGCTCAACATCTTCAACGACTCTCAGCTGGTAGTCAATCAGATCACAAGCAACTTCGACGCTAAGGATAGTTCCATGGCAGCCTACCTCGCCCAAGCACAACTCCTGCTAAAGCACTTCCGCTACCAAATCACTCAAGTCCCTCGAGCAGCAAATAGCCATGCCGATGCTTTAGCCCACCTTGCCTCGGCGGTTGAAGACAAGATTGGTAGAAACATCCATGTTGAACCGCTTGACGCGCCAAGCACTAATGCCATGGAAGTATGCAATCTTCAACAAAGTGATAGTTGGATCACTCCAATTTACAACTTTCTTGTCCATGGCACCCTCCCAGACGACAAGGTCAAGGCCAAACAAGTTCGATACAAGTCTGCTCGCTACCTGATTATCAATGGCCAACTATACAAGCGAGGTTTTTCCTTTCCATACTTACGGTGCCTCACACCTACTGAGGGAGAGGCTTTTCTTAGGGAGATACATGAAGGAGTTTGTGGAGATCATGCCGGATCAAGATCCCTCGCGCACAAGGCCTTCCGTCAGGGATACTATTGGCCAACGCTTCACCACGATGCGGTCAAAATATCCTGCTCTTGCGACAAATGTCAGCGATATGCAACTATTATGCATACCCCTACCGAACCTCTTACTCTCATGATTAGCCCGTGACCTTTCGCTCAATGAGGTCTTAACTTGATCGGCCCAATGCCTTCAGGCAAAGGCAAGGTTCGCTATGCAATCGTGGCAGTGGATTACTTCACAAAGTAGGCTGAAGTAGAACCCTTGGCAACAATCACCAAGGCGAAGATGCAAGACTTTGCATGGAAGAATATACTTTGCAGGTTTGGCATTCCTCATACTATCCATCTTATTCATTGTAGTTCATCACAAACTGCGAGAATGAATCAGAAAGAGAAGCCAAGATGAAGTCCCGCCAATTCCCTTATCAAGTGGAGTGCCTAGGCTCTCCAATTGTTCAATGAGTCCAATCATCTTCAGCATGTTGATGCACTGGAGCTCCCTTGACCATTTTAGTCTTCACAAGTTCACAGACAGTGCTGAAGCGCACGGTTGCGCGTCCCTTCACCATATAACTCCCTAAGATGTAGTATGATGAGAATGCATCACCATGCCCTCGTGCCGTCTCTCGGCAGCCTCCTCATTCATGGAAGCCAACAGATAGCACTTGGCTTGTGTATCATCCTCAACGTGCTTGTCATACTTAGCAATGCCTCAACTCAGTTGCCTCGGGGCTAAGAGGTATGTGAGAGGGAGCTCTGTCTAGTACGTAAACAATCTTCTCCAACGTTAGGGAGAATCTTGATATTACGGTACCAAGATGGGAAATTGTACCCCCCAAGGCAATGCTTGTCGAGTATCTTTGATAGCGTGCTTCCAACCATATCTAAATACATAACAAAATACCTAAATAAATTAGTTTTATTGTTGAATAAGCCAAACGATTTGGGTCTTTAAAAACGAATGACTCAACCCACCATTTTGTCAAATCCCATATCCCTCAAAATGGAACCCGAGATTTCAAATAAAGCCCTAGTGGATTATGGAAGTTCACTATTACCAAAGCCCACCTCACAATGATATGATGTTGGCTAGCAAAAATAATAATGAGAGGGTACTATACTCCATTCACAAACAACCTCTTGTGATTACCCATCTTTGGCCTCTAGAGAACAATGCCTCACAATGATATGATGTTGGCACTATTAGCCCCCTTAGTTAAGTTTTTACCCACCATGTCCGGTTCGATAGGGGTCCAAGTATGACCCTCACGATGATACGATGTTGGCCATACTCGTATCCTACCTTTACCACATCAAATGTTGAAATAGACCCTCCCGAGTATAAGCACATACTTTGCACTCCCCCATAATAGGTGAAGGCGTGTATGAGTCATAAACGATTGAGCCTACCATGGTGGAAGGCCACTAAGAAGTGTTCAAAACACCTCTCCGCTTTCAACTTATTGATTGTACTTGAGGGGTTTTTGAGGTCTCATCGCTTTTATTTATTTAATCAGTATTACAACAAATGGTGTCCTATAACAAATACTAGTTATTTTTAGGCTCTTTTGGAAGACTATGAACATTGTGGTTAGTTCAACAACGAGCCAACATTGTTGAATAAGATCTAGGGAGCTTAATGCTTTAATTACGTGCTTTCAATCCAATTAAAACATTTTTAATTGAGCCATTAGAAACGAAGACAATCATTCATTGCTAATTAGGGCGTTGACCCAACAAATCTTTAAACTCATGAAAACCCCTTTTTAATATCAATCTTTACCAATAAGCTAAAGAAACTCTAGTCTAGTACTAGAGGAATCAACTAATGAGGTAAAGAAGTAATAAGAATTACAAACCGATTTGTACAAATTCCAACAAATTACATATACTAAGAGGGAGAGAAAGATTAACGTCTAACGTGTTGTGGTCCAATTGAAATAGCAATTAAAACATTCCTGCTCAAACAATTTGAATTTGTCTACGCCTTACTTGTAGCTCACCTATCGTTTAAGGCGTATGTCCATAGTCAACCATTCTACTACTATTTAATCATTACTAAATAATTAATTGAAATGCAACAATTATCAATTAGATTTAGTACATATGGGCATAATTGTATGATGAGTTTAATCTACAAACAAAAATAAAATAATCAATATATTTTGTCCTCTAGAGAGGTGGGGCCAAAATGCAAATACTTAAAAAGTTATGGGTCAAACCGCAAATACTTAAAAGTAAATACAACTTATTTAAATTTGCAAAATAGCCCCTAAGGGACCCATCATTAAGCATGGCCGGTTGTGGTATGGGAGAGGAAAATGTCAAACATTTTCAAACAAGCAAAGGCCATACTTTTCCTTGTCACCAAATGTCCTTGTTAATTTTAAATAAGATTTGGGTATGGGCAAGGTAAGGCTTCCTAGTCAAAACTATGATGGTGTAAATCTTCAAACATTTTGATAGATTATTACACACCCAAAACAGAAATTAAAGCAAGAAAAAAATAAAAATGAACACCAAGAACAAAATCATGAAAACAATTTCAAGATTTGCACTTTCTTGGTGATTTTCAATATCAAAAACAAAAGTGACAAGGGCTAGACTTTCTAGTTAAAAGTGTGTGTGTGTAGTACAAAAATAAAAACACAAACACAAGCCCAAAAAATCCCCCAAAAACCGTGCCCTCCCCTATACATAAAAGCACCAATTTTTTTTTGTCCAAAAATCACTCTTCACTCATGCATTTAAAACACTTTTACATGCATATCTTCTTTTCAACTTTTTGAATCACATTTTTCAACAATTGAAAACAAAAGATAAACATACTTTGAATGAAGAAATATTATGTCTAACATAAAATTATAACCCATATATATAAAACTAAAAAGGACACAACAAATATAAAACCTTTGGCTCGATACCACTTGAAGGGAAATTATGAGATTTGTATGGATTTCTAATGACTAGCATGCATATACAATTCGAAATTCATATGCATAAGCAACGGAAGCAAATATATCAAAGCAATAGTCATGCAAACTCTTCAAGAAGCATAGGTTTCTATTTGATGCATCAAAACAAAATAAGAACAAAGTGGAGGTTAAGTTTCATTACCTCTTTGATCTACTCTTTAGACCATGGATGGACCACCCTCCAAGCCCTTTGTTCTTGGAACTCCTTGTTTCTAGCTTCCTCCTTGATTCCTCCACCTTGATTGATTGCCTTCATTAGGTTTCTCCTAGAGCCTCCAAGGTAGAAGGCCTCTAAAGATCCACACCTACACTAGTAGTGGAATGGATGATGGATCATCAAAAGAAAGGGAGATGAGTAGCTATCCCTTTTCTTTTGGAAAAAGGCCGGCTGTTTTGAGAGAAAAGGGAGAGTTTTGTTTTCCTTTTGGTTGACTAACTCACACAAAAACCATTTTGAAAAGTTTCATTAAACTTTACATATAAAAGTTATGAGAGAAGTGAGTCAATCCTTTGACTCAACACTCACTCTCTTTAGGCCGGCCTTAGAGTGTTGTTTGGCTTTGGCTTTTAATATTTCAAGTCATCTTATGCTTGAATAAAGCCCAATGGGTTTGGGGCCCAATGGACCCGAATAAACCCGAACATTTCGGTAAGCCCAAAAACGATCTTTCATCGCCTTATGATTTCATTAGACTTTCACTAATCACAACACTTAATTAATCCAATTAATTATTTCCATCATTCATATGTTAATTCCACCACAAGAGTGTATTCGTGTACAATCATTTTAGGTTCTAATTAGCAAGGCAAAGAGGTGATTGCATCAATCCAATTGATTAGTTTTAATCCAATCATCTAGTGAATTAAACTTACTTAATTCTCTTTCTTCTTTGATGACTACATATTTAATCATCTAGAAGAACCCACAAGCCATGAGTGACATCTAAACATATATCATGGCTACCCAAGCTAATGTAGAAGTTTGTTCGGAGAACCTATTCAATTGGAATTACAATGTAATGACACTTTACGTTGTTTCAAAGTCCACTCGATTTTGTGCATCAACATTTGGCGCCGTCTGTGGGAAACGACACTGATTTCTACTCTCACCACCTTGACCAAGCTGAGTCTTATCTTTCAGACCTTCCCATTCGACCGAGTACCCCTTTCCAATATGGGAAGCGAGGAGGGCCAAAGTACCCAACACAATACACCTCTCATGTGTAGTGCGAGGCAGAGGAAGGATGAAGGACCTGCTGATCTTCATGCCAGAGTCGAGAAGCTTGAAGAACAAAACAGTAAAATGGCGGCCAGGAATGAAGTCTTTCAAGAACAATACATGAAAGTCTTCCAGGTGCTCCAGGATGAAATGCAAGCTTAGCCTCAGGTACCCATCATTGAGCATCACGAAACCTATCGACCTATAGATCGACAGCTCGGTACTCACCAACTTGGAGGGGCACATGGCCTCAACTTGGAAGGTAGATTCGCTGAACAACAGCTTCCCCAACAAGGCGTTGATCAACATGAAACTTCTCTCAACCCAGTTGTTTCAACCCGAAGCAGGAGAAGCGGAAAAAGACATCTTCTTGCAGAAGGGGTTAAAGGACCAAAAGTCGTGTATCGTGATTGTCGAGACTTCCTAGATCAACGTAGGAAGGAGCCTATTCAAATAAGCTCGAAGATCAACGACCCAATGGTCTTGGAGAAACTTGGTCCTACACTTCCCCCTAAGCAAGTCGACAACCTGAGGAAGGAACGACAAACCTTTGGAAAATAAGAGGGTGTAGGAGAGTCCGGAGGTTACCAACGGGCGCATTTCAGAAGTCAGCACTTTGAGTCCAGAGAAATGACGTATGTCTCTGACCAAGCTTCCCCACCACCAAACAACGATAGACACTTGAGGGGAAAAGCTATTTTGGTGCCTGACTGTGCACAAGATCCCAACATCAAACATCTTTTGAAGGAAATAAATAAGTTGAAGGCCGAGCGTCAGCCTGAGATGCCCAATTGGAACCACCCTAGGCCTGGCCCGTTGACAAGGAGGATCCTTAGCACCCCTCTCCAAGAAAAGACGAAGCAAAAGCTTGGCCTACAGTTGTATATTGGAAAAGAAGATCTGATTGAACACCTCAACCTCTTTAAGTCCACTATGGCATATCGCATGCATAGTGATGAGGAGCGATTCCTTCTTTTTCCCTCTACTCTATCTGGTGGAGCCCTTAACTAGTACTGTCGTTTTTAACCCGAGACGATGGATTCTTTCTACGAACTGAGGAAACTTTTCGTGGCTCAACACATTTTCCAGACTGATCGCTTGCACTCTGCAGATGACTTGTACACCATCCGCCAAAAGCCTGACGAGTCATTACGCGAATATGCCAGTCGCTTTAGCCACGAGCACTCTCGTTGTGCCAAGGCTGATGACAAGACAGCTCTCAAGGCCTTCACAGTGGGCATGCGTGAGTGTTTCTTCAAATACATGATCAATGCCAATACTTGAAAGACTTATTCGGAGGTAATGACACAAGCTTACAATCATGCATCTGCCGAGGCAAGGACATATCAAGGGAACCCCCTACGGCTACCCTTTATCAACTTGGGGGGAGCGGAAGTCACGTCCTACCAAGCGAAAAGGTTGCAACTTTTCACACAGCTGTTGCATCCCCTCCTGCCTTACCTAACAACTCGTTAGGCCAACAGACTTATCAATCCCAAGGCAAGCGGAAAGACTTCCACCCTTAATAATCTCACTACAACAAAAAGAGTAAGGGACATTATCGAGATAAACGAGGGTACCATCACGACAACACTCACCCTTAGTAGGTCAATGCCGTTAATCAGACACAATCTAAACCAGGCCCTACCTCCAGGTATGAAGCTTACACACCATTAAACACTACTTACGCCGTTGTCTACCCTGGTATGGCTCACTTGATACCAAAGCCGAAGCCAAGGCAGCCGGACTATAAGTCCACAAAGAACACGGGAATGTTCTGTTGCTACCATGAATACAACGGCCACGACAACGAGAAGTGTATCACCCTCCGTGACCATGTTGAAGCTTTGATACGCAAAGGAAAACTTGACCAATTCCTCCTCCATCCACCAAGGAACAACTGTAACCAACAGTAGGTGAATGTGATATATTCTATCAGTGGCGGGACACCCATCTCGGAATCTTCCAACCGTGCTTTAAAGAACAAGGTGCGAGCTTTAAGGTCTGATCATCAAGTGTTTTATGTGGAAGACATCCGAGGGGGCAAATGTCAAAAGCCTGATTGGGATCTGATATGTTTCTATCTAGAGGAAGAAAGGGGCATCATTTATCCCCATAATGACCCATTCATCGTGGAAGCTCACATTTCTAACTTTGATGTTCACAAAATTCTCGTAGATACGGGTTCTTCAGTCAACAGCATGTTCGCTAAAGCCTTTAAAGCACTCAATGTGGCAGAGCACCTACTTGATCGCTCCATCACCCCTCTCGTCAGCTTCTCAGGAGACATAGTGCAGCTCTTGGGCAGCGTACATTTTCCATTCACCATTGGTACAGGCCCGTACATAGCTTCAATCACCACTAACTTCCTTGTGGTTGATTGCCCAACAGCCTACAATGCCATTCTTGGGTGCACAAGTATCAATGAACTTAGGGCCATTGTGTCAACACACATGTTATTAATGAAGTTCCCAACGCCTTTTGGCAATGACTATATCAGAGGAGATCAACTTAGTGCACGAACATGTTATAACACTTCAGTCAAACAACAACACCTACCGATACCCAAGGAAGCCTTCTCAGTGCACAACCAAGTTGGTAAAGCCAACCCGCCTGAGGCCAACCCAGGTCCTGTAAGTGGCAGTAGTCAACCTGACGACCCTAGAGACGATTCTTTCACTCAGCAGGCATAACCGGCTGAAGAGTTAAAGAGAGTATCCATCTCTAAGGACCATCCGGATCGCACGGTAAAGATTGGCACTACCTTGCTACCTGCCCTTCGAGTGGAACTGATTGCTTTCTTACAGAAAAATGCCGAAGTTTTCGCCTGGTTGTATGAAGACATGCCAGGCATCTCTCTTAACGTCATCTGCAATCGCTTAAGCATCAACCCTAAAGCCAAACCTGTCCGGTAGAAGCGAAGGTCTTATGACGCTGAGCGATACGAGGCAATGAAGACAGAAGTCGATAAGCTCAAAGGCATAGGCTTTATCCGTGAGATCGATTATCCAACATGGGTAGCTAACGTTGTTCTTGTCAAGAAAAACCCCACCAAGGAGAGCCTTCTCCTTCAAAAGACCTTATGGAGAATGTGTTTTGACTACACCAACCTCAACAAGGGTTGCCCAAAGGATAGTTTCCCCCTTCCTCTCATAGACAGACTTGTTGATTCAATGGCTGGGTGTGAACTCTTAAGCTTCATGGATGGCTACTCAGGGTACAACCAAATCCTCATGCACTCTCCGGATCAAGAGCACACTGCTTTCACCATTGATAGAGACCTATATTGCTACAAAGTCATGCCCTTCGACCTGAAGAATGCGGGGGCAACCTACCAAAGGTTAGTCAACTCAATGTTCTTTGAATAGATGGGCAAAAGCATGGAAGTTTATGTGGATGACATGCTCATCAAGAGCAAACGTGCTGACCAACACATTACCAACCTATTGAAAGCCTTCACCATTCTGAAGAAGTACCAAATGAGGCTAAATCTGAGCTAGTGCGCTTTCGGCGTCGGTTCAGGCAAGTTCTTAGGCTTCATGATCAGTCAGCGGGGCATTGAGGCTAACCCCGAGAAGATCAAGGCAATCCTCGACATGAAGGAGCCAAAAACTCAAAAAGACATCCAAAGCCTCATGGGCAAGGTAGCAGCCTTGACAAGGTTCATGTCCAGGGCCATTGACAGATGCGCCCCCTTCTTCAAAGCACTTAAGGGGAGTAAGAAGAACATTACTTGGACCATCGAGTGCGCTGAAGCATTCCAAAGCCTCAAGAAATACATGAGCAAGGCCCCACTCCTCTCTAAACCCGAGGTTGGTGACACATTATCTATCTACTTATCTGTTTCAGTTTCAGCAGTCAGTTTTGTGCTCATCAGAAAGGAAGGTAGAGTCGAACATCCAGTATACTATGCTAGCAAGGCCTTACAAGATACAGAGACAAGGTACTCTAACATTGAGAAGCTAGCCCTTGCATTAATCATGTCTGCTAGCAAGTTGCATCCTTACTTCCAAGCACATTCCATTATCGTACTTACAAATCATCAACTCCGGCAAATACTGCAAAGCCCCGACCCTTCGGGGCGGATGATTAAGTGGGCAATCATGTTGGGTGAATTTGACATCTTATACCAGCCAAGACCGGCTGAGAAAGGTCAAGTAGTGGTGGACTTCATTGCCGAGTTCACATACCCTGTTGACACTCTCCATGTCCATGAAGCTCCGACATCGCCCTCTTCTAAGGCCTAACAATTGGAATCAATACTCCTTACATGGACTTTACATGTTGATGGCTCGGCCAACCAACAAGGTTGTGGCGCTGGACTTGTCCAAATTACACCTGACAAGACTACAATGAAGTATGCTCTTCCCTTCCAGTTCAAAACATCCAACAATGAAGCAGAGTATGAGGCCCTCTTGGCAGGCTTGCTCTTGGCAAAGCACCTTAGCGCCAAATAGCTCAACATCTTCAACGACTCTCAGCTGGTAGTCAATCAGATCACAAGCAACTTCGACGCTAAGGATAGTTCCATGGCAGCCTACCTCGCCCAAGCACAACTCCTGCTAAAGCACTTCCGCTACCAAATCACTCAAGTCCCTCGAGCAGCAAATAGCCATGCCGATGCTTTAGCCCACCTTGCCTCGGCGGTTGAAGACAAGATTGGTAGAAACATCCATGTTGAACCGCTTGACGCGCCAAGCACTAATGCCATGGAAGTATGCAATCTTCAACAAAGTGATAGTTGGATCACTCCAATTTACAACTTTCTTGTCCATGGCACCCTCCCAGACGACAAGGTCAAGGCCAAACAAGTTCGATACAAGTCTGCTCGCTACCTGATTATCAATGGCCAACTATACAAGCGAGGTTTTTCCTTTCCATACTTACGGTGCCTCACACCTACTGAGGGAGAGGCTTTTCTTAGGGAGATACATGAAGGAGTTTGTGGAGATCATGCCGGATCAAGATCCCTCGCGCACAAGGCCTTCCATCAGGGATACTATTGGCCAACACTTCACCATGATGCAATCAAAATATCCCGCTCTTGCAACAAGTGTCAGCGATATGCAACTATTATCCATATCCCTCCCGAACCTCTTACTCCCATGATTAGCCCGTGGCCTTTCGCTCAATGGAGTCTTGACTTGATCGGCCCAATGCCTTCAGGCAAAAGGCAAGGTTCGCTATGCAATCGTGGCAGTGGATTACTTCACAAAGTAGGCTGAAGTAGAACCCTTGGCAACAATCACCAAGGCGAAGATGCAAGACTTTGCATGGAAGAATATACTTTGCAGGTTTGGCATTCCTCAACGCCATCGTCACGGACAATGGCGAAGATACAAGACTTTGCATGGAAGAACTTTGCAGGTTTGGCATTCCTCACGCCATCGTCACGGACAATGGGCGTCAGTTTGACAACAAGAAGTTCAAGGCTTTCTGCTCTAAATATAAGGTCAACCTATGCTTCGCCTCTCCAGCTCATCCTCAATCTAATGGACAGGTGGAGGCAATCAACAAGATCATTAAGCGCACACTCAAGACAAGCTTGGACAAAGCAAAAGGTTGTTGGCCAGAATTTCTACCTCAAGTCCTTTAGTCGTATCGAACTTCAACTGGTGAAACTCCATTTTCACTCACCTTCGGTACTGAAGCAATCCTTCCAGTCGAGCTTGAGCAAGCCACATACCGCGTCAAGAACTATGCCCAAGATGAAAACGGTAATCAACTCACCCTCAACTTAGACCTCATTAAAGAGCACAGAGATCAGGCCCACTTGAGGAATGTCGCCTACAAGCAGCGTATCTCCAACTACTATGACTCAAGGGTCAAACCTCGCTCTTTCAAAGTGGGGGACTGGGTATTGAAGAAAAAACTACTATGTGACAAAGTCCCAAGCGACGGCACACTTGGTCCGAATTGGGATGGGCCATTTGAAGTTGTTGGCATCAGTCGCCCTAGCACCTACAAGCTTAGGGATTTTGATGGCAGGACCCTCAGCCATTCATGAAACGCTGATCACTTGAAGTACTATTACAAGTAAACCCTCGCACTGCAAGCGTTTGACCTTTATTCCTTCGACATCTTATGTAACACAAGCCATTTGGCACGAACTTAATAAAGAGGCAATTCAGACAACTCCGTCTAACTCTTTACATTCCTAACACTGGAACATTTGGTCTAACTCTAACCTAACTCTACACTCTAACTCAGAGCTTCAGCATGCACGATACTATATACTTTAACTCAGAGCTTTAGCATGCATACTTTACTCAAGGTAAATAAAACTAAGTGGTACAACCAACATGGTTAGCCAAAAAAGCAATATTCTGAGCATATTCATATATTTCATTAAGCTCAAACCTTGGGTCATATATCCAAACAATGGATTCCATAGCAAAACATTCATAAGGAACATGCATACATGATCATCACTCATGTCATAAGCATCACTCATGTCAATCATCATAAACGCCATACCTTCAACACATTCACACATAAGCCAACTGAGCTTCAGAAGGGTGTCAACATATATTTTTGCCCTTCGACATGTGCTACATTATACCTTGGCAACTCGCCACTTTTCCTACCAACTAGGTGATGAAGGAACTTACATTCACATCACCAACTAGGTGATGAAGGGTGCAACTAGTACTCTAATAAACAATTTTGCCCTTCGACATCTGTTACATTGCACCTTGGCAACTCGCCACTCTTCCCACCAACTAGGTGATGAAGGAACTCACCTTCACATCACCAACTAGGTGATGAAAGGTACAACTCTAATGAACAATTTTGCCCTTCGACATGTGCCTCGTTGCTTTCCGGCAACTCGCCATTCTTTCCACCAACTAGATGATGAATGGTACAATTTGTACCTTAAAAAATATTTTTTATCCTTCGGCAACCTGCCGTCCATTCCACCAACCAGGTGATAAAGGAACTTACCTTCTTCCTACTAATTAGGTGTGGAACGGTACAACTTGTACCTATGCACTATTAGCATTCACAAATAATGGAAAACCCTAAGCCCTACAATTCAAAAGGTCAACAAGCTCAACTCAACCCAACTAGGGGAGCACTTAAGTTTGGGCTCCCATGGATATGGTGCGAAGAAAGCTAATTTATGGGTTTTCCAAAGTCGCAAGAATTTTCTACTCTAGCATTTACAAGAACTCTAAAGGCAAAAGCTTCAACATTACTTCTTTGCTTCAGCAAGTGCGAAGGAAGCTAACAAGAGATTCGGTGTATGTGATGCTTTTATAGGCCAACGAAGGTTCAAGCTATGTATAGCATTTCAACCTAAACATAGGACTACAATGACAATCAAGTGGTATCTTCGCACACTAATGATCACAAGTGTGTGAAGCAAAATCTATTTATATGATTCTCCAACCCTTCAACAATTGGAAAATAACCCAACAAGGGAAAAGCTTCGCACACTGATGATCACAAGTGTGCGAAGCAAAATCAATTTATATGATTCTACAAAAACTTCTCACATGTGAAGGCCTAGAGCTTCCCACATGCGAAGGTCCCAAACTTCCCACATGCGAAGGCCTAGAGCTTCCCACATGCGAAGGTCCAAAGCTTCCCACATGCGAAGGCCTAGAGCTTCCCACATAAACCATTTCAAGATGTATAAACATATCCCAATATCCATTTAAATTCATATCCCAATATAAAACCATAATTAAACAAATATGGCTGCATACAATTATCACATGTATATATATATTTACAATAAATATATATAAATAAAATGCTTTGAAAACCATTTAAAATATATAGGAAATCGAATCCATATTCATTTCCAATCATAAAACCATTTAAGAAAGCAAAAGTCCAATTACGTATGATCGGGAGGAAATCTCCTCGGTGTCGCTCTCCTCGGTGCTGAGGCCTAAGAATTACCTATTTAATATTAGGAACAAATTAGACTTTCTCCTAAAATAATTAAAATAGGCCCAATAGAAAAATACCTCAAAATAATACTATTAGCGAAACGGCTCAAAATGATTTCTGGGAGTCTAAAACTCACCGCGCCGTCCACCGCTGCCGGCTGCGCCGTGCGCCGGGCCGCACGCGCCACGCGCCTGAAACGGTCGGAAACCACTCCACGCGCCCTTTGCAGGTTTGGCATTCCTCACGCCATCGTCACGGACAATGGGCGTCAGTTTGACAACAAGAAGTTCAAGGCTTTCTGCTCTAAATATAAGGTCAACCTATGCTTCGCCTCTCCAGCTCATCCTCAATCTAATGGACAGGTGGAGGCAATCAACAAGATCATTAAGCGCACACTCAAGACAAGCTTGGACAAAGCAAAAGGTTGTTGGCCAGAATTTCTACCTCAAGTCCTTTAGTCGTATCGAACTTCAACTGGTGAAACTCCATTTTCACTCACCTTCGGTACTGAAGCAATCCTTCCAGTCGAGCTTGAGCAAGCCACATACCGCGTCAAGAACTATGCCCAAGATGAAAACGGTAATCAACTCACCCTCAACTTAGACCTCATTGAAGAGCACAGAGATCAGGCCCACTTGAGGAATGTCGCCTACAAGCAGCGTATCTCCAACTACTATGACTCAAGGGTCAAACCTCGCTCTTTCAAAGTGGGGGACTGGGTATTGAAGAAAAAACTACTATGTGACAAAGTCCCAAGCGACGGCACACTTGGTCCGAATTGGGATGGGCCATTTGAAGTTGTTGGCATCAGTCGCCCTAGCACCTACAAGCTTAGGGATTTTGATGGCAGGACCCTCAGCCATTCATGAAACGCTGATCACTTGAAGTACTATTACAAGTAAACCCTCGCACTGCAAGCGTTTGACCTTTATTCCTTCGACATCTTATGTAACACAAGCCATTTGGCACGAACTTAATAAAGAGGCAATTCAGACAACTCCGTCTAACTCTTTACATTCCTAACACTGGAACATTTGGTCTAACTCTAACCTAACTCTACACTCTAACTCAGAGCTTCAGCATGCACGATACTATATACTTTAACTCAGAGCTTTAGCATGCATACTTTACTCAAGGTAAATAAAACTAAGTGGTACAACCAACATGGTTAGCCAAAAAAGCAATATTCTGAGCATATTCATATATTTCATTAAGCTCAAACCTTGGGTCATATATCCAAACAATGGATTCCATAGCAAAACATTCATAAGGAACATGCATACATGATCATCACTCATGTCATAAGCATCACTCATGTCAATCATCATAAACGCCATACCTTCAACACATTCACACATAAGCCAACTGAGCTTCAGAAGGGTGTCAACATATATTTTTGCCCTTCGACATGTGCTACATTATACCTTGGCAACTCGCCACTTTTCCTACCAACTAGGTGATGAAGGAACTTACATTCACATCACCAACTAGGTGATGAAGGGTGCAACTAGTACTCTAATAAACAATTTTGCCCTTCGACATCTGTTACATTGCACCTTGGCAACTCGCCACTCTTCCCACCAACTAGGTGATGAAGGAACTCACCTTCACATCACCAACTAGGTGATGAAAGGTACAACTCTAATGAACAATTTTGCCCTTCGACATGTGCCTCGTTGCTTTCCGGCAACTCGCCATTCTTTCCACCAACTAGATGATGAATGGTACAATTTGTACCTTAAAAAATATTTTTTATCCTTCGGCAACCTGCCGTCCATTCCACCAACCAGGTGATAAAGGAACTTACCTTCTTCCTACTAATTAGGTGTGGAACGGTACAACTTGTACCTATGCACTATTAGCATTCACAAATAATGGAAAACCCTAAGCCCTACAATTCAAAAGGTCAACAAGCTCAACTCAACCCAACTAGGGGAGCACTTAAGTTTGGGCTCCCATGGATATGGTGCGAAGAAAGCTAATTTATGGGTTTTCCAAAGTCGCAAGAATTTTCTACTCTAGCATTTACAAGAACTCTAAAGGCAAAAGCTTCAACATTACTTCTTTGCTTCAGCAAGTGCGAAGGAAGCTAACAAGAGATTCGGTGTATGTGATGCTTTTATAGGCCAACGAAGGTTCAAGCTATGTATAGCATTTCAACCTAAACATAGGACTACAATGACAATCAAGTGGTATCTTCGCACACTAATGATCACAAGTGTGTGAAGCAAAATCTATTTATATGATTCTCCAACCCTTCAACAATTGGAAAATAACCCAACAAGGGAAAAGCTTCGCACACTGATGATCACAAGTGTGCGAAGCAAAATCAATTTATATGATTCTACAAAAACTTCTCACATGTGAAGGCCTAGAGCTTCCCACATGCGAAGGTCCCAAACTTCCCACATGCGAAGGCCTAGAGCTTCCCACATGCGAAGGTCCAAAGCTTCCCACATGCGAAGGCCTAGAGCTTCCCACA
>JAEHOF010000155.1:0-43616 GCA_018257905.1 Gillenia trifoliata
CGCACCATCACTTGGATGACATTGGTGGAACAAGTTCATCGCCACCCAGCGCCTCCATAACATGGATGACATTGGTGGAACAAAGTTCATTTCATCGAATGGAAGTCTCCATATACTTGTAAAACAAAACATCGGGATTCCCCCCTTCACCTTTCAACCTATTTGCCTTTTAATTACCAAACTCTGTTAACCCTCTCCTCATCTCGGCAACCAGTTCATGTAATTCGATCTTGTTATTTTCGACCTACACTTGGAAAGACCAGACCCAATTCCCTATAGCGTTATCCGGCAGTGGAGGAGACATTCTTCGGCACAAGTTCACTGCTTGATTAAATGCGGAAGCACATTTGAACAAAACTGCAGATACAACTTCCACTTTTGTGGGGGTTATATTAATTCCACGCTGTTGAAGAAGTCTACTGGTTTTGGCCTTGAGACTGGCTATCTTTGAAGCACTAAACACAAACCTCCTTGCGGTCAAGTTTTGAGGCGCCATGTTCATGACATAGCTGGATGAGAAGGGCATATCCGAATGTGGCAGCAACGACGGTCCAACGAACTCCCGAAGCAATGCCGAGATTCGATCATGGTTGTTAACGGACTCTAACAAATGAGTACTGGCTGTCCATCTTTGGACAAAAGTGAATGTAGATGATGCGTCGGCGATCTTGTGCGAAAGGGAGACACCAAGAGCAATTCCTCCACAGTTAAAGATGGTGAATTGAACAAGCAGAACAGCACTACCGAACTGATCATCAGCATTGAATGCAGGAATCAAGTGGGGAAGTAACTTGTGTTCAGGTTTGGAGAGAATTTTCAAGAGGTTGCAGTTACTTCGGGCTTCTACAAAGTAAGCTCCTTCATCGTCGCACTCAACGGAGACTTGATCTTTGAGCAGCCCGGCGAATGGATAGAAAGGAACCAAGGTTTTGGACAGCGACTTCTGTAAGAGGTCAGACCTTTCCCATGCCAGCTTCTGGGAGGTTAAGTAGCCACCGTAGTTATGGTCATGGTTGCTGTTGCTGTATGAGGAGTAGAAGAAAATAGTATTCAAATAGAAAGATGGAGGAAATGCTTGGTCCCAAAGACAGAGCTTCATGTTTTTGTGGTGGTTGGGAGCTGGAGAGGATGGTTTGATCATTTTTCTTGAGATGATCTCTACCTTCATGTTGTTGCTTTGATTCGCAGCTCCTCCAAAATGCTTATGTAACCTTTTTCTGGTTAGGTCATGACATGCACGCCACTTGTTTCATGACACACAATCCGTAACGCAAGCATGCATGCACGCCACTTGTTTCACCTGGGCGTTACTTAAAGATGTGCAAAAACTAACTACATCTGTTTGCGTCGGGTGATGGGTGATGGGTGATGCTAGAGAGACCACATTTTGTATTCCACATCTAAACCATCCCTCCAATAGAGGTGCAGAAAAATCTTTCTATCTACGAGACTAGCAAACCATAGAGAAACACTCTTCACCTTTGAATCTATTTGCCTTGTCACTGAAAAACTCTATCAAACCCTTTCCTCATCTTTGCCACCACCTCATGCAACTCCAAATCATTTTTTTCAATGAGCACTTTGGAATCCCCAACCAGATTCCCTATACAGCATTTTCCGGCAGAGGAGGGGAGGGACCATTCTTTTCCGCAAGTTCACCGCTTGGCACAGTACTGAAGGCGTTGCTGATGATGATGTGTGATGACGATCTACTTATAGCATTAATAGCACATTTCAACAAACAGCAGATACTAGCTCATTATTTGTGGGGGCTTTTTTTGTTACATCATTACCATGTTGATTGACAAGTGCAATAGTAATTTTTTCGTTGAGATTAGCCACCTTCGAGGCACTGAACACATGGTGTAGTCTTCGAAGTATCTTCCCTAAGCTCTCTTGTCCATCCAACTTGGCTTAACTACTTGCCTAGTCACGCTTCTTGGGACAGTAGCTAACTTGACCGTCTTAGATAAAAACATGCTAAGGTAGCAATGTTAAACCTCCTCTCTTGGACATAGACTTTGATCCAAAGGGTATAACGGAGGGACCGTATAGATCTGGTGGCTCGCGTGATTGTGTAGGGATCAATTTATCAATCCCACTATCGATCGGTAAGATAGCATATGCAGTATGATATACATGCTATGGTGTACGTAAACGTTCTATATATTCACCTTTGCATGTTGGCAATTGATGAAATTAACTGCACGCATCAATGAGTATGTAGTTTCTTCAGAGAGGTAGATAAAGTACTACTTCGGCGTGAGAGGGAGCCGATTTGAGCAGAGAAGCCGTGGTCAATTGGAGGTGTTCGTCGTTGACGGCGATCGATGTGGTTGGTTGAGGGCTTGAGCGAACTCGGTGTGAAGCGGAAGTCATCGATCAATTTGAGAATGATGAGAGTGAGTGTGAGATGCTTTTTTTTGTGTCACTGGAGATTGTCACGCTTTTTGGAATCTCCCTCTCCAATGTCATTTTCCTCACAAATTGCAGGCTGTAATTGTTTTAGGGACCGGAAGAAAAAGGGGATTTTTTTAGGGGGTGAACGAAGGGTGAAAGTGTACATGGGGTTTTTGATAGTCTTCTTTTGGTAAATATGGGTTTTTGATAGTTTCCTAATCCTTTAACTTGGGCAGTAAATGATGCGGTTTATTAAAATATTTTCTTTAATTACGTAACAAAACACTTTCTTGTGCCGAAAGTAAGAGATGGGATCCCAAAAGTCAAATGGTTTATTCCTTGTGTATATAAAAGCCTAGTTACTAGGGTTTGTTTTAGGGTTTGATATCAATTATCTAAATCGCTCCCACTTGCCTGCCGATCAATCTGTCAGTTTCAACATGAATCTCAAAATACCCATCAGCAACCTAACCGATGCCGCACTCACAATTACTAAGCAGCTGCTCACAACCGAAGGCAAAGAGAAGAACTTGGTGTACTCGCCGTCCCTCCAGGTCCTGTTGTCTTCGGTGACGGCCGGGTCTAAAGGCCCAACCAAGGACCAGTTCCTCTCTTTCTTCAAGTCCAAGTCCTCCGATGAACTCAACTCCCTCGTCTTGTCCCTCTGGTCTTGTCCGACGGATCCACTAGAGGCGGTCCCTGCCTGAACTCTGCCAATAGCCTTTGGGTTGAGCAGTCTCTCACTGTCAAACCTTCTTTTAAACACATGTTGGACAATGTTTACAATGCGGTTATTAAAGAAGTTAGCTTGAAAACCAACCCTGACAAAGCGAGGGTTGAAGTGCACTCATGGACCGAAAAGGAGATGAAGGACCTTATCCCTGAGGCTGTCCCTCCTGGGTCATTTGATGAAAATACCATGCTTTTACTTTTGAATACGATATACTTCAAAGGAGTTTGGAGCGAGCAGTTTAATTCATCGGAGACAGAAGAGTGCGACTTTCACCTTCTCGACGGTACTACTGTTGAGGCGCCCTTCATGATAAAAGGCTACAAGTGCCATTATGTAAAAGCCTTTGACGGCTTCAAAGTCTCAAAGCTTCCTTACAAGCAAGGCAAAGACAAGAAGAGGAAGTTTACTATGTACATTTTACTTCCGGATGCAAGAGATGGGCTCCCAGCTTTGGTCGGGAGAGTTTGTTCTGAACCTGGTTTCCTCAAAACGCAAGTTGAAGTAATTGGTGCCTTCAAAATCCCAAAGTTTAAGATTGTCTCTGATTTATTAGCTTCCAAAATTCTCATGGACTTAGGACTGGTGTTGCCTTTCAATTTCAGTGAGACGGTGGAGTCACCTTTAGGTAAGGCAGCCAAAATAATCCACAAGTCCTT
Organism: Gillenia trifoliata; assembly: GCA_018257905.1. Classification (NCBI taxonomy): domain Eukaryota; kingdom Viridiplantae; phylum Streptophyta; class Magnoliopsida; order Rosales; family Rosaceae; genus Gillenia; species Gillenia trifoliata. The sequence goes on from JAEHOF010000155.1 coordinate 3,790, forward strand.
CATTGAAGTTGACGAAGGCGGCACAAAAGCTGCAGCTGTGTCTCCTTTTGACGATTGGGAAAATAGTGATGAACCCTTTGATGAACCGATTGAAATGATACTTTGTGGCTGATCACCCATTCATGTTTTTGATCAGAGAGGAAATGACTGGAACGGTTTTGTTCATTGGTCACGTGCTCAATCCGCTTGAAGAATGATTTTACCATGCGAAGCACCAGAAGAACTCTCTTGTTGGTTTTCTTCTTAAATCTAGTAGTTCATGCAATTAAGATCAACTAGTATTCTTTACTTTTTGGAGATGATTGTCATTTTTGTTAATCTTTGGAAATATTGGTTTTGATAGCCAATGAATGAGCATTGTGCATGATGGATTGTAATGCAACTAGTACGATCTTTACTTGTTAATCTTTGAGAAACAATAATTCTGTTCAGAAAGTATGAATTATTCATGCGATAATCCAGAATAATTCATGCGGTAATCTTGCTTACTAAAGAAGGACAAACAAATCCTTATTCATGAGGACTCATCGGCTGGAAAGAGAGAAACATAACTCCATGCAAGTTCTGATCCTCCATGAAAGCATCGATTTCTTGTTCTATCCCTAAAACCCCCAATGCCAAAACGCAACACATCTCGCGGCCCATTTTATCTTCTTTTCCGCTCGTCACTAAGCTGTTCAAATAGTGGTGAAGGTCTCCGGACCTAGCAGATTACTTGCCACCAATCATTCATTAATAAAAGAACAATGTTTGTCAAACAAAACATTCATTCATCTCATTATTAATAGGTAAAGACAATCTTTACTTTAATTTGGTAGTTCATATGAGGAAGTAAGTACTATACGCTTTCGCGAGAGATCTACATTTGATTCACGTTCCGAATGTGAAGTCAACTTTCTCTTCTCTCATTAATCTTCTAACTGCTTATTTCTTGCTTCTTTTTCTGACGATTGTAAACACATAGTCACAAATAAAGAATCAAGCATTCAAGTAGAAGAACCCGATTGTTTTGAATTATTCAAGAACATATACATCACCTTCGAAAGGTGTGTTCTTGACATTGCAAGACATTTCTTGCAAATACCCCTTCCAATGTCCATCCTTTCATGAAGAAAGTTTGTTATGGAGTTAATTTGTATTCTCCATTTTGACTTCTCAAGTGACTACAATAGTCATGAATGCCATAAAAAACTCACTATCTCTTGAAACTTATTTCAATTGTGTTTTACACATCAGCGATTTGGAGAGGATGTGGTTATTGTTCACTATATAGTTTACAATAAACTTAGTGAGTATATGGATAGAACTTCGAGTGAAGTCACTTTTGCACTTTTCTGTCATTAAGTGATTTATCGCTTCAATATTCAATGATTTAAAATCATTATAAGTTCATCTTTATGGACTATTTTGTCAAACAACCATTATGTTCTAAACATAATGTCGACTATCAAAAAGTTGTTCTCTTTATGATAAGAAGCTATCTAACAATGTTAACCCCACGTGATACGTTATCAATAGGAAGATAGAAGAGTATGAGACTACTTAGAGTGCATATACAATCCATTCAAGACAATCATGGATTGTGGTACCAAGTCAGGAAACTAAGGCCTTCGACTTTTGCTTGTAGTATTGGATAAGCGTTTGCAAATATATCGGTAAATGAATACATAACAAAATATAAATTGATTGATTTTAAGCCATTTGATCCGGGTCTTTAAATCAAATACTTTCACCTTATTTTGCATAAATTCACATATCCCTCATCGAATTCGAGGATTTTGGAGAAACTCTTAGTAGGGTATAAGAATTTCGCTATTCTAGAAACTACCTCACAATGATATGATGTTGGCTAGCAATAATAATAATGAGAGAGTAAACTGCCATTTATCCCAATGTAAGTACCCATCTTATTGGCCTCTGAGAATGATGCCTCACAATGATATGATGTTGGCACCATTGCACTTAGTTAAGTCATTCCCACCATGCAAGTTCGGATAGGGGTTCGAGAACAACCTCACAATGATATGATGTTGGTCATTCCTGGGTTGCCTACCTTCCACTGACATCATGTGCATATAGACTCCTCACAGTGTAAGCATGCACTTTGTACTCCCCATGATAGGGTGAAGTCGGTGTACAAGTCACAAACGATTGGAGCCTACCACGGTGGAAGGCCACGAAAAGAAGTGTTAAAGCAACTCTCACGCTTATCAACTTAATAATTTTAGTTGAGGGTTTAGGTCTCATCATACATATAATCATTTTAATCTAATTAAAACAATTTGGTCTATTACAATTTGTTGAATTAATTTGATTGATTTAGTAGTATATAATATTCTACTTAGCTTGTAGAAACGGTTTTTAAAAGCAAGAATATATGTTACTAACATAAGATTGCATTCTTTGATGGACTATATAGTTGCCTTAGGGCCTTGGGGCCTTAGGATGACTATGAACCTTTGATTTGATCAGACACGAGCCTAGTGTTGGATCACGGACTAAGGGCCGGTGATTGATTTTAGTTATACATTTAATCACATTAACGTGTGTTGTCTTATTGGGCGTTGGACTAATCTTTCCAATTTCATGCATATCAAATAAAGCAAGAAAGGAGTACAATTAAATTAAGAAGAGCTTATGCTCTTTTTCTGACTGATCAAATCAAATTACAACCAAAATCTAATCTACACATTCCCATGGTTGGCTTAATTTGAAACGGCTCGTATGCTTTCAATTATCGTAGGCTTAGGTTCATAATCACCCTTTCTTTAATTAATTAACACTTTAACTAATTAAACATGAATGCAACATTTTCATTTGGTTTTTGTATCCATAGATGATTTTAAATGAAGCTAAATGAAATGAAAATCAAATTCTCATTTAAAGAAGGCAAACAATTTTGTTATAAAGCCCAATTTGGGCCCATATTGCAAAAACATATTGCAAAAACATTAAGGTATGTGCAATGATTATATTGGGCACGTATTGCAAAAACATAAGCTTTTGAGGTCGGCTTTGTAAAAACGTAAAAATTCAATTCTTACATTATTCTGTTAGAAGCTAAAAATTTCAACGTTACAAAAAGCTTACGTTAAGGAACAAAGCAATTCTTGCTTTGTGATTTTTGGGCCTTTACGTAAAAAACGTAAACTTTGGTCAAAGTGCAAATCATGAAAGTATCAAAGCTTTTATGTAATTGCGCCAAAAGCACACACAAAAAGTACCCAGTAATGGGGTGGCCGGTTTGGAGAGAAGAAAATGAGAATTAAGTTTTTATTGGAAGACAAGGTATGGGTTGAATAGTTTGATTGGTAAGGTTGAAAAATTGATTGGTATGGGTTGTAAGAAATGGGTAAGGTGTAGCCAATTTTAAAAACAAAATTTCCATCACCAATCAACCACAAACCAAAACTTTTGTAAAACAACAAACAATTTGAATCAAACACGAACCTTTTTGTTCTTGCCAAGAACCAACAAGAACAATGAAGAACATCAACGAAAATCCATAAGAACTCCATGAACATTTTTCATCCAAAAACACCTCCAAAAATTGTCAAACTTAAAGGGAAATACCATATTACCATAATAGGGCACTTAGGGGTTCCAAATGTCACTTTAAAACCATTTTAACAAGTCAAACAGAACCAATCAACCTTTGGATTTGGCCGAATTTCCCAAAAAAAACATGGCACCAAATTTTAGCTCAAAAATTCATGCTCATATGAAATACATCTACAACATTTGAGATGGCAAATTTTCCAACAAAATTTACATTCAAAGATGCAGAATAAATCTTGTAACATTTTTAACATTTAAATCACAAACTATGTAATCACAAAACCCCGAAAGGATTCACCAATCTACTAGACCTAGGCTTTCTGATACCAAAGCTTGAAGGGAAAATTGTGGATTAATAGAGTTCATTAAGCAACATCATTAAGCATGCATTTAACAATTAAGGCGGAAACATGCTTCTATGCACTTAAACGAAACTTTACCCAAGAGAAAATTTAAAGCCTAGTAGATATGGTGAACCAAGACTCAAATCAAAACAAATTTTGAGTTGAGAAATCATATACCTTTGTGATTCCTCTTTGCCTAAGCAAAGGCTAATCACCATGGAGAGGGCCTTCGTTCCTTGCTTGGATGATGATGGAAGAATCAGTTCTCGAGTTCTAAAGTAGGGAACTTTCTAAGTCTCGCCTTGAGAGCCTTGATGAGAAGATGAGTGTCCTAGAGGAAGAGAGATTCTTGCTATTTTCCTCTAGGAACTGGCTCCTCTTTGAGAGAAGAGAGCATTTTCATGCTCGACCATTCTCCCAAAGAAAACCTCTATGTATGAAATGTTATAAACTTGTTTTATATCATTTCACAATGTAGTAACAAACTTGCGAATTAAAGCAAGTTCACTACATTGCCCTAAATGGCGGCCATGTTGGGTTCATTGTTTATTAGTTTTTTAATCTATTATTAGTCATTAAGTTGTCATACAACTTAAGTCCAATGCTTGACGTTCGAAGCCCATTGGGGCTAGCTTGGCTTGACATAGGGTCTTTAACGAACTTATTCGTTTGATTAATTAACATGTATTAATCCTTGCCATAAATAATTAAACCATTTAATTATTTCTTGCTCATCTCCATTCTACGCATCAAACTACACCTTACATGGTGTCGTAGCTAGGTTCGCTTTTTAGCGAGGTGGAGGATTAGAACTTCTTTCCAAATCATTTGTGGTGAAACTTACTTTCAATTCTCCCCAGTGATCATACACCTTTAGGGCTACCACAAACCATGGTGACACCTAGCGGTATGTCACTTGGCTACCCTGACCCCAATCGAAGGTGGAGAACACTATTCGGTTAAGGATTACAATGCAATGCGGTCATACCACAATACAATACTCTGCGACCCACGTTGTTTGAGATGATAGTTTATTCATGTCTACTATCAATGTGATTCCTTTACTTATATGATTACCTTGAATATGATTTGAAGCGACTTCTAAATCTTATTCATACTACATGAGAGATTCTTAATCATATCATAGAGTATTCTCCCTCAAACGGTTTGAAGGTTAGAGATCCCTTGTTGCGCATTCACTTGCCTCATGGCTAAGTAGCTTAACTTGACTATGCGGGTGGACACCCTCGGATGGGGTGCCTTTGACATAATCAAAAAGATTAAGGACCTCGCCTGAACCGTGTTGTGATGCCTCGAGGTCGAGGACTAATTTGCATTATCTTCGACTATGAGTTCTCATGTGACATGATCATGAAGCTTCATCGTTGATCAGCGTTGATAAACTCATTCCATATTGAGCACTACATGCTTATCAGTGTCGATTACACCAATGACTCGAGACTAGTCACTCTCACGAGAAGACATAACATGTCTTGATCTTAGCAGTTTGTCAATGCCCGATTGGCAATCCTATTCCTCGAGACGTTTAGGATATGTATGATCGAGAATGGTCTCATGAACCTAACTTGTTTAGATTACACATTACACTAAGCACATATTCCTTGGACTTATTGTTTAAGCATATAACATTTATATGAGACTACTTTAAACAATAATCTATGCCCTTTATATTAAACCAAATTAGTTTAACATGTGAAATGTACGTAAAGTATCATCATTATGATTGGTTTTAGAGACACATTCCAACGAGGATGGGGAAAACCTCGGCCAAAGCCATATACTATGGGTGGAAGGGAAGGTTTGATCAGTGCATAGGAGAAATACGACCTTGAGAACCAAGCTCGGGCGGGAATCGAGGGCACCAGGTGTCACCAGGAAGATCCGTCGATGTTATTACGAGAAGATGGTGGCAAACATCGGATTAGGAATGAGATAGCAGTAGGCGGCTAGTTACGCAAGGGGCGAGCCGGAAGCGGCCCGGTGTGAGGCCGGTATATCAAAAAACCTTATCCGGCTATATTGATGAAATAAACCTTTCTAGATGAATTTTAAAGTTTAACTTTCCCTTTGATAGGGAAGATTCCTTCAGTGTCTTCCTTGGAGCATATTAGGAAGTACTCGGCCGAGTGCGTGGCACTTTGAAGATAGCGATTATAAGCTCGGAAATTGTTTGGCAACTCGATGGGGATGGCTTCTCAGCATTATTCTCCTCGGCTGAGCTGTGCAGATGCAGGAGCGAGATGGGGCGGCACTTCCATGACCGGTTACGGGTTAGGCACGGGAGTATGCATCTTGTGATTTGGTGGAGGTAAAACAATTTGAGCATGAGACAGCGAGGACTTCGCTGTGAGGTTTAAAGGACAAAGATAAAGTGCAAATTCCTATGAGTAATGACCGGTCGGTGGATTTGCATAGCTCGAGGGCTCACGAAGATATCTTTGCGAAGAAGTTCGGGAGATGCAGATTCCAAAGACCTCCGGGAGATCGTGATGGCCATCGCCAAATACGAAAATTTGCGGCGAAAGAGTCTCAACACCGGCGCATTCTTCAAGGTGCCCTGCCCGAATCCAAGCGAATTAAATTGACCATACGAGCTTCGAGTTCGTTTGAGCCTTGGAGCCTGATGATAACGGGACGTATTCGAGAATGCAGAGATTTACGTGGTCGAGATGCGCCACCAACTTCCTCCGACGGTGATTAAGGGTTGGTGAAGCGGTGAAGAACAGAGAGAGCTGCCATGGAAGCGGGGAGGATATGTCCCCGACAAGCCCCACAAGTTCCGAGTTACACATTTGATATCAGCAGAAACATCGGAGCTCTTCGATGAGTTGGTGAAATAGTATCGGAGTTGGACCCTAAAGGACGCTGGCTTGAACTTAAAGGAAGAAATATTGCAAGCCCAGTTGCTCCACGGAACCACAATCACAGTGTATGTAGCGTTCGAGGGTGGATCGAGGAGATGATAAACAAGGGAAATTGGTCTTGGAAGCCCCCGAGCCAATATGATGGTGGACAGAGCCCCTTTCCCCGAGAGGTCACATTGAACATGGTGAACCTAAGCTGGCAAGATATGGCAAAGGAAGGAAACCTTGGACCTCGACAAAGGAAAAGGTCATGGAAGCGCCCGGTCGGGATGCGAGAATTGAATCTCGGCCGTCGACCAAAGCGTACATGTCGAGGTGGAGATAAATGCTTTGTGCGACAGAGTGCAGAGTGCGATGACTCAATCCCAAGCGTTAGGAGATAACCAGTGCAGCAGGGAGTAGTGGGGAAGAAAAAGAACGAAAGCTACGTCTCGGCGCAGAGTCCGGTAAAAAATTATGGCCCTCGCCTTAGGGCTCTACATGCAAGCTGACATATTGTTCAGTTGGGGTTATTAGAGAGGACTACATGTCGAGCTCCTGACCCATCGAGAAGACAGCTACCCGGCTTTGGGGCAGGCAATGGGCTCCCAATGGAAATGAAGGAAGAAGCAGCCCAGTCATAGAAGGAGCATTGAAGGTGGAATTCCCCGAAGAGCCGTGAAGGCCACCTACCTCGAACAAAAATGAGAAAGCTGCTAGAGGTAGACGAAAAATGGTATCGGGCCCCGGAAAAAATGGGCCAGGCTAGAGCGTCATGCGGCCCGAGGAAGATCCCAGAAAAGGAAATATGGAGCGTTACCGTGCGGACTCGGAGCGCGTGAGCAGAGCCATGCACTGGCAAGGCTGCGAGAATCCCGGCTGCTTGGCGGGAAGCCCAGAATCACCCGAGGCTTATATCCTGTCAGGCGAAGACGGCACGTCAAACATAGGGGACAAGTGATGGTGCGCTATCAACATAGATCGTGAAAGGGGGAAGCGTGCTTGATCGAAGGCGGGAGGTTCCTCGACCGGGGGCAATGGAGAGTCGATATCCGGTTCGGGACGGTGGACTCGACGAGCGGTGTGTAGCTGAAAATGAACAGCTGGTGGTTTAAGGATCTGAACCAAACATGATGTTGTCGAGAACCGGGAGGTGAGTGGCACTACCCCGAGCGGTAAGGAAGCTACGGTGAGGCACTCGAGGATGAGGAATCGAGAATCTGGTGAAAGGTTGATTCTGGAATCTTGGGCGAAAATTCGGGCAAGCTAGGAAGGAGGAACTCGAGCTTGAGGATAATGTTGGAAAGTCACACTTTTGACATCAAGCATGGTTTTACGTGTTGTCATCCTTTTCATGCTGAACTGACGAGGTAGTTCTAGAGAGGAGACTGCTGCGGGTAATCGCCACATCACTTGATCACTTGTCTCGAGAGCCGAGCGGAAGATGTGAGTGAATCTCGATCTTGGGGAGCGGTAAGCAAGTCTGGAGAATACGTGATGATAGGATGATATTTGCGAAGACGAGCAAAAAATGAGCTGCGCGTATGAGGCTATCTACGTATTTACTACATCTGGAGGGGATACCACTTTTCAAGAATCATGATGAGACGGGGGCGTCGGTAGATGTCTTACTCCCGATCAAAATGCGAGGAAGTTAAATCTATCTGGCCGAGATTTAATGCTAATAGAAGCTCAGTATCAGACTTCTGCGGAGCATCACAGGCATGGTGTTATTGCCTTTGGAGTAGATTTGGGATCGAAAAAATCATGGTATTATTCTTCGTGGTAGAAAAGCACCTCGGTATATAGTGCCTTCTTGGGAAGGTTGGATACACCGGTCTACGTGTAGCCACCATCTCACTGGCAACAAATGGCCATATATCATGAAGAGCCTTCGAAGAATCGAAGGGTTACACGCACCATCACTTGGATGACATTGGTGGAACAAGTTCATCGCCACCCAGCGCCTCCATAACATGGATGACATTGGTGGAACAAAGTTCATTTCATCGAATGGAAGTCTCCATATACTTGTAAAACAAAACATCGGGATTCCCCCCTTCACCTTTCAACCTATTTGCCTTTTAATTACCAAACTCTGTTAACCCTCTCCTCATCTCGGCAACCAGTTCATGTAATTCGATCTTGTTATTTTCGACCTACACTTGGAAAGACCAGACCCAATTCCCTATAGCGTTATCCGGCAGTGGAGGAGACATTCTTCGGCACAAGTTCACTGCTTGATTAAATGCGGAAGCACATTTGAACAAAACTGCAGATACAACTTCCACTTTTGTGGGGGTTATATTAATTCCACGCTGTTGAAGAAGTCTACTGGTTTTGGCCTTGAGACTGGCTATCTTTGAAGCACTAAACACAAACCTCCTTGCGGTCAAGTTTTGAGGCGCCATGTTCATGACATAGCTGGATGAGAAGGGCATATCCGAATGTGGCAGCAACGACGGTCCAACGAACTCCCGAAGCAATGCCGAGATTCGATCATGGTTGTTAACGGACTCTAACAAATGAGTACTGGCTGTCCATCTTTGGACAAAAGTGAATGTAGATGATGCGTCGGCGATCTTGTGCGAAAGGGAGACACCAAGAGCAATTCCTCCACAGTTAAAGATGGTGAATTGAACAAGCAGAACAGCACTACCGAACTGATCATCAGCATTGAATGCAGGAATCAAGTGGGGAAGTAACTTGTGTTCAGGTTTGGAGAGAATTTTCAAGAGGTTGCAGTTACTTCGGGCTTCTACAAAGTAAGCTCCTTCATCGTCGCACTCAACGGAGACTTGATCTTTGAGCAGCCCGGCGAATGGATAGAAAGGAACCAAGGTTTTGGACAGCGACTTCTGTAAGAGGTCAGACCTTTCCCATGCCAGCTTCTGGGAGGTTAAGTAGCCACCGTAGTTATGGTCATGGTTGCTGTTGCTGTATGAGGAGTAGAAGAAAATAGTATTCAAATAGAAAGATGGAGGAAATGCTTGGTCCCAAAGACAGAGCTTCATGTTTTTGTGGTGGTTGGGAGCTGGAGAGGATGGTTTGATCATTTTTCTTGAGATGATCTCTACCTTCATGTTGTTGCTTTGATTCGCAGCTCCTCCAAAATGCTTATGTAACCTTTTTCTGGTTAGGTCATGACATGCACGCCACTTGTTTCATGACACACAATCCGTAACGCAAGCATGCATGCACGCCACTTGTTTCACCTGGGCGTTACTTAAAGATGTGCAAAAACTAACTACATCTGTTTGCGTCGGGTGATGGGTGATGGGTGATGCTAGAGAGACCACATTTTGTATTCCACATCTAAACCATCCCTCCAATAGAGGTGCAGAAAAATCTTTCTATCTACGAGACTAGCAAACCATAGAGAAACACTCTTCACCTTTGAATCTATTTGCCTTGTCACTGAAAAACTCTATCAAACCCTTTCCTCATCTTTGCCACCACCTCATGCAACTCCAAATCATTTTTTTCAATGAGCACTTTGGAATCCCCAACCAGATTCCCTATACAGCATTTTCCGGCAGAGGAGGGGAGGGACCATTCTTTTCCGCAAGTTCACCGCTTGGCACAGTACTGAAGGCGTTGCTGATGATGATGTGTGATGACGATCTACTTATAGCATTAATAGCACATTTCAACAAACAGCAGATACTAGCTCATTATTTGTGGGGGCTTTTTTTGTTACATCATTACCATGTTGATTGACAAGTGCAATAGTAATTTTTTCGTTGAGATTAGCCACCTTCGAGGCACTGAACACATGGTGTAGTCTTCGAAGTATCTTCCCTAAGCTCTCTTGTCCATCCAACTTGGCTTAACTACTTGCCTAGTCACGCTTCTTGGGACAGTAGCTAACTTGACCGTCTTAGATAAAAACATGCTAAGGTAGCAATGTTAAACCTCCTCTCTTGGACATAGACTTTGATCCAAAGGGTATAACGGAGGGACCGTATAGATCTGGTGGCTCGCGTGATTGTGTAGGGATCAATTTATCAATCCCACTATCGATCGGTAAGATAGCATATGCAGTATGATATACATGCTATGGTGTACGTAAACGTTCTATATATTCACCTTTGCATGTTGGCAATTGATGAAATTAACTGCACGCATCAATGAGTATGTAGTTTCTTCAGAGAGGTAGATAAAGTACTACTTCGGCGTGAGAGGGAGCCGATTTGAGCAGAGAAGCCGTGGTCAATTGGAGGTGTTCGTCGTTGACGGCGATCGATGTGGTTGGTTGAGGGCTTGAGCGAACTCGGTGTGAAGCGGAAGTCATCGATCAATTTGAGAATGATGAGAGTGAGTGTGAGATGCTTTTTTTTGTGTCACTGGAGATTGTCACGCTTTTTGGAATCTCCCTCTCCAATGTCATTTTCCTCACAAATTGCAGGCTGTAATTGTTTTAGGGACCGGAAGAAAAAGGGGATTTTTTTAGGGGGTGAACGAAGGGTGAAAGTGTACATGGGGTTTTTGATAGTCTTCTTTTGGTAAATATGGGTTTTTGATAGTTTCCTAATCCTTTAACTTGGGCAGTAAATGATGCGGTTTATTAAAATATTTTCTTTAATTACGTAACAAAACACTTTCTTGTGCCGAAAGTAAGAGATGGGATCCCAAAAGTCAAATGGTTTATTCCTTGTGTATATAAAAGCCTAGTTACTAGGGTTTGTTTTAGGGTTTGATATCAATTATCTAAATCGCTCCCACTTGCCTGCCGATCAATCTGTCAGTTTCAACATGAATCTCAAAATACCCATCAGCAACCTAACCGATGCCGCACTCACAATTACTAAGCAGCTGCTCACAACCGAAGGCAAAGAGAAGAACTTGGTGTACTCGCCGTCCCTCCAGGTCCTGTTGTCTTCGGTGACGGCCGGGTCTAAAGGCCCAACCAAGGACCAGTTCCTCTCTTTCTTCAAGTCCAAGTCCTCCGATGAACTCAACTCCCTCGTCTTGTCCCTCTGGTCTTGTCCGACGGATCCACTAGAGGCGGTCCCTGCCTGAACTCTGCCAATAGCCTTTGGGTTGAGCAGTCTCTCACTGTCAAACCTTCTTTTAAACACATGTTGGACAATGTTTACAATGCGGTTATTAAAGAAGTTAGCTTGAAAACCAACCCTGACAAAGCGAGGGTTGAAGTGCACTCATGGACCGAAAAGGAGATGAAGGACCTTATCCCTGAGGCTGTCCCTCCTGGGTCATTTGATGAAAATACCATGCTTTTACTTTTGAATACGATATACTTCAAAGGAGTTTGGAGCGAGCAGTTTAATTCATCGGAGACAGAAGAGTGCGACTTTCACCTTCTCGACGGTACTACTGTTGAGGCGCCCTTCATGATAAAAGGCTACAAGTGCCATTATGTAAAAGCCTTTGACGGCTTCAAAGTCTCAAAGCTTCCTTACAAGCAAGGCAAAGACAAGAAGAGGAAGTTTACTATGTACATTTTACTTCCGGATGCAAGAGATGGGCTCCCAGCTTTGGTCGGGAGAGTTTGTTCTGAACCTGGTTTCCTCAAAACGCAAGTTGAAGTAATTGGTGCCTTCAAAATCCCAAAGTTTAAGATTGTCTCTGATTTATTAGCTTCCAAAATTCTCATGGACTTAGGACTGGTGTTGCCTTTCAATTTCAGTGAGACGGTGGAGTCACCTTTAGGTAAGGCAGCCAAAATAATCCACAAGTCCTTCATTGAAGTTGACGAAGGCGGCACAAAAGCTGCAGCTGTGTCTCCTTTTGACGATTGGGAAAATAGTGATGAACCCTTTGATGAACCGATTGAAATGATACTTTGTGGCTGATCACCCATTCATGTTTTTGATCAGAGAGGAAATGACTGGAACGGTTTTGTTCATTGGTCACGTGCTCAATCCGCTTGAAGAATGATTTTACCATGCGAAGCACCAGAAGAACTCTCTTGTTGGTTTTCTTCTTAAATCTAGTAGTTCATGCAATTAAGATCAACTAGTATTCTTTACTTTTTGGAGATGATTGTCATTTTTGTTAATCTTTGGAAATATTGGTTTTGATAGCCAATGAATGAGCATTGTGCATGATGGATTGTAATGCAACTAGTACGATCTTTACTTGTTAATCTTTGAGAAACAATAATTCTGTTCAGAAAGTATGAATTATTCATGCGATAATCCAGAATAATTCATGCGGTAATCTTGCTTACTAAAGAAGGACAAACAAATCCTTATTCATGAGGACTCATCGGCTGGAAAGAGAGAAACATAACTCCATGCAAGTTCTGATCCTCCATGAAAGCATCGATTTCTTGTTCTATCCCTAAAACCCCCAATGCCAAAACGCAACACATCTCGCGGCCCATTTTATCTTCTTTTCCGCTCGTCACTAAGCTGTTCAAATAGTGGTGAAGGTCTCCGGACCTAGCAGATTACTTGCCACCAATCATTCATTAATAAAAGAACAATGTTTGTCAAACAAAACATTCATTCATCTCATTATTAATAGGTAAAGACAATCTTTACTTTAATTTGGTAGTTCATATGAGGAAGTAAGTACTATACGCTTTCGCGAGAGATCTACATTTGATTCACGTTCCGAATGTGAAGTCAACTTTCTCTTCTCTCATTAATCTTCTAACTGCTTATTTCTTGCTTCTTTTTCTGACGATTGTAAACACATAGTCACAAATAAAGAATCAAGCATTCAAGTAGAAGAACCCGATTGTTTTGAATTATTCAAGAACATATACATCACCTTCGAAAGGTGTGTTCTTGACATTGCAAGACATTTCTTGCAAATACCCCTTCCAATGTCCATCCTTTCATGAAGAAAGTTTGTTATGGAGTTAATTTGTATTCTCCATTTTGACTTCTCAAGTGACTACAATAGTCATGAATGCCATAAAAAACTCACTATCTCTTGAAACTTATTTCAATTGTGTTTTACACATCAGCGATTTGGAGAGGATGTGGTTATTGTTCACTATATAGTTTACAATAAACTTAGTGAGTATATGGATAGAACTTCGAGTGAAGTCACTTTTGCACTTTTCTGTCATTAAGTGATTTATCGCTTCAATATTCAATGATTTAAAATCATTATAAGTTCATCTTTATGGACTATTTTGTCAAACAACCATTATGTTCTAAACATAATGTCGACTATCAAAAAGTTGTTCTCTTTATGATAAGAAGCTATCTAACAATGTTAACCCCACGTGATACGTTATCAATAGGAAGATAGAAGAGTATGAGACTACTTAGAGTGCATATACAATCCATTCAAGACAATCATGGATTGTGGTACCAAGTCAGGAAACTAAGGCCTTCGACTTTTGCTTGTAGTATTGGATAAGCGTTTGCAAATATATCGGTAAATGAATACATAACAAAATATAAATTGATTGATTTTAAGCCATTTGATCCGGGTCTTTAAATCAAATACTTTCACCTTATTTTGCATAAATTCACATATCCCTCATCGAATTCGAGGATTTTGGAGAAACTCTTAGTAGGGTATAAGAATTTCGCTATTCTAGAAACTACCTCACAATGATATGATGTTGGCTAGCAATAATAATAATGAGAGAGTAAACTGCCATTTATCCCAATGTAAGTACCCATCTTATTGGCCTCTGAGAATGATGCCTCACAATGATATGATGTTGGCACCATTGCACTTAGTTAAGTCATTCCCACCATGCAAGTTCGGATAGGGGTTCGAGAACAACCTCACAATGATATGATGTTGGTCATTCCTGGGTTGCCTACCTTCCACTGACATCATGTGCATATAGACTCCTCACAGTGTAAGCATGCACTTTGTACTCCCCATGATAGGGTGAAGTCGGTGTACAAGTCACAAACGATTGGAGCCTACCACGGTGGAAGGCCACGAAAAGAAGTGTTAAAGCAACTCTCACGCTTATCAACTTAATAATTTTAGTTGAGGGTTTAGGTCTCATCATACATATAATCATTTTAATCTAATTAAAACAATTTGGTCTATTACAATTTGTTGAATTAATTTGATTGATTTAGTAGTATATAATATTCTACTTAGCTTGTAGAAACGGTTTTTAAAAGCAAGAATATATGTTACTAACATAAGATTGCATTCTTTGATGGACTATATAGTTGCCTTAGGGCCTTGGGGCCTTAGGATGACTATGAACCTTTGATTTGATCAGACACGAGCCTAGTGTTGGATCACGGACTAAGGGCCGGTGATTGATTTTAGTTATACATTTAATCACATTAACGTGTGTTGTCTTATTGGGCGTTGGACTAATCTTTCCAATTTCATGCATATCAAATAAAGCAAGAAAGGAGTACAATTAAATTAAGAAGAGCTTATGCTCTTTTTCTGACTGATCAAATCAAATTACAACCAAAATCTAATCTACACATTCCCATGGTTGGCTTAATTTGAAACGGCTCGTATGCTTTCAATTATCGTAGGCTTAGGTTCATAATCACCCTTTCTTTAATTAATTAACACTTTAACTAATTAAACATGAATGCAACATTTTCATTTGGTTTTTGTATCCATAGATGATTTTAAATGAAGCTAAATGAAATGAAAATCAAATTCTCATTTAAAGAAGGCAAACAATTTTGTTATAAAGCCCAATTTGGGCCCATATTGCAAAAACATATTGCAAAAACATTAAGGTATGTGCAATGATTATATTGGGCACGTATTGCAAAAACATAAGCTTTTGAGGTCGGCTTTGTAAAAACGTAAAAATTCAATTCTTACATTATTCTGTTAGAAGCTAAAAATTTCAACGTTACAAAAAGCTTACGTTAAGGAACAAAGCAATTCTTGCTTTGTGATTTTTGGGCCTTTACGTAAAAAACGTAAACTTTGGTCAAAGTGCAAATCATGAAAGTATCAAAGCTTTTATGTAATTGCGCCAAAAGCACACACAAAAAGTACCCAGTAATGGGGTGGCCGGTTTGGAGAGAAGAAAATGAGAATTAAGTTTTTATTGGAAGACAAGGTATGGGTTGAATAGTTTGATTGGTAAGGTTGAAAAATTGATTGGTATGGGTTGTAAGAAATGGGTAAGGTGTAGCCAATTTTAAAAACAAAATTTCCATCACCAATCAACCACAAACCAAAACTTTTGTAAAACAACAAACAATTTGAATCAAACACGAACCTTTTTGTTCTTGCCAAGAACCAACAAGAACAATGAAGAACATCAACGAAAATCCATAAGAACTCCATGAACATTTTTCATCCAAAAACACCTCCAAAAATTGTCAAACTTAAAGGGAAATACCATATTACCATAATAGGGCACTTAGGGGTTCCAAATGTCACTTTAAAACCATTTTAACAAGTCAAACAGAACCAATCAACCTTTGGATTTGGCCGAATTTCCCAAAAAAAACATGGCACCAAATTTTAGCTCAAAAATTCATGCTCATATGAAATACATCTACAACATTTGAGATGGCAAATTTTCCAACAAAATTTACATTCAAAGATGCAGAATAAATCTTGTAACATTTTTAACATTTAAATCACAAACTATGTAATCACAAAACCCCGAAAGGATTCACCAATCTACTAGACCTAGGCTTTCTGATACCAAAGCTTGAAGGGAAAATTGTGGATTAATAGAGTTCATTAAGCAACATCATTAAGCATGCATTTAACAATTAAGGCGGAAACATGCTTCTATGCACTTAAACGAAACTTTACCCAAGAGAAAATTTAAAGCCTAGTAGATATGGTGAACCAAGACTCAAATCAAAACAAATTTTGAGTTGAGAAATCATATACCTTTGTGATTCCTCTTTGCCTAAGCAAAGGCTAATCACCATGGAGAGGGCCTTCGTTCCTTGCTTGGATGATGATGGAAGAATCAGTTCTCGAGTTCTAAAGTAGGGAACTTTCTAAGTCTCGCCTTGAGAGCCTTGATGAGAAGATGAGTGTCCTAGAGGAAGAGAGATTCTTGCTATTTTCCTCTAGGAACTGGCTCCTCTTTGAGAGAAGAGAGCATTTTCATGCTCGACCATTCTCCCAAAGAAAACCTCTATGTATGAAATGTTATAAACTTGTTTTATATCATTTCACAATGTAGTAACAAACTTGCGAATTAAAGCAAGTTCACTACATTGCCCTAAATGGCGGCCATGTTGGGTTCATTGTTTATTAGTTTTTTAATCTATTATTAGTCATTAAGTTGTCATACAACTTAAGTCCAATGCTTGACGTTCGAAGCCCATTGGGGCTAGCTTGGCTTGACATAGGGTCTTTAACGAACTTATTCGTTTGATTAATTAACATGTATTAATCCTTGCCATAAATAATTAAACCATTTAATTATTTCTTGCTCATCTCCATTCTACGCATCAAACTACACCTTACATGGTGTCGTAGCTAGGTTCGCTTTTTAGCGAGGTGGAGGATTAGAACTTCTTTCCAAATCATTTGTGGTGAAACTTACTTTCAATTCTCCCCAGTGATCATACACCTTTAGGGCTACCACAAACCATGGTGACACCTAGCGGTATGTCACTTGGCTACCCTGACCCCAATCGAAGGTGGAGAACACTATTCGGTTAAGGATTACAATGCAATGCGGTCATACCACAATACAATACTCTGCGACCCACGTTGTTTGAGATGATAGTTTATTCATGTCTACTATCAATGTGATTCCTTTACTTATATGATTACCTTGAATATGATTTGAAGCGACTTCTAAATCTTATTCATACTACATGAGAGATTCTTAATCATATCATAGAGTATTCTCCCTCAAACGGTTTGAAGGTTAGAGATCCCTTGTTGCGCATTCACTTGCCTCATGGCTAAGTAGCTTAACTTGACTATGCGGGTGGACACCCTCGGATGGGGTGCCTTTGACATAATCAAAAAGATTAAGGACCTCGCCTGAACCGTGTTGTGATGCCTCGAGGTCGAGGACTAATTTGCATTATCTTCGACTATGAGTTCTCATGTGACATGATCATGAAGCTTCATCGTTGATCAGCGTTGATAAACTCATTCCATATTGAGCACTACATGCTTATCAGTGTCGATTACACCAATGACTCGAGACTAGTCACTCTCACGAGAAGACATAACATGTCTTGATCTTAGCAGTTTGTCAATGCCCGATTGGCAATCCTATTCCTCGAGACGTTTAGGATATGTATGATCGAGAATGGTCTCATGAACCTAACTTGTTTAGATTACACATTACACTAAGCACATATTCCTTGGACTTATTGTTTAAGCATATAACATTTATATGAGACTACTTTAAACAATAATCTATGCCCTTTATATTAAACCAAATTAGTTTAACATGTGAAATGTACGTAAAGTATCATCATTATGATTGGTTTTAGAGACACATTCCAACGAGGATGGGGAAAACCTCGGCCAAAGCCATATACTATGGGTGGAAGGGAAGGTTTGATCAGTGCATAGGAGAAATACGACCTTGAGAACCAAGCTCGGGCGGGAATCGAGGGCACCAGGTGTCACCAGGAAGATCCGTCGATGTTATTACGAGAAGATGGTGGCAAACATCGGATTAGGAATGAGATAGCAGTAGGCGGCTAGTTACGCAAGGGGCGAGCCGGAAGCGGCCCGGTGTGAGGCCGGTATATCAAAAAACCTTATCCGGCTATATTGATGAAATAAACCTTTCTAGATGAATTTTAAAGTTTAACTTTCCCTTTGATAGGGAAGATTCCTTCAGTGTCTTCCTTGGAGCATATTAGGAAGTACTCGGCCGAGTGCGTGGCACTTTGAAGATAGCGATTATAAGCTCGGAAATTGTTTGGCAACTCGATGGGGATGGCTTCTCAGCATTATTCTCCTCGGCTGAGCTGTGCAGATGCAGGAGCGAGATGGGGCGGCACTTCCATGACCGGTTACGGGTTAGGCACGGGAGTATGCATCTTGTGATTTGGTGGAGGTAAAACAATTTGAGCATGAGACAGCGAGGACTTCGCTGTGAGGTTTAAAGGACAAAGATAAAGTGCAAATTCCTATGAGTAATGACCGGTCGGTGGATTTGCATAGCTCGAGGGCTCACGAAGATATCTTTGCGAAGAAGTTCGGGAGATGCAGATTCCAAAGACCTCCGGGAGATCGTGATGGCCATCGCCAAATACGAAAATTTGCGGCGAAAGAGTCTCAACACCGGCGCATTCTTCAAGGTGCCCTGCCCGAATCCAAGCGAATTAAATTGACCATACGAGCTTCGAGTTCGTTTGAGCCTTGGAGCCTGATGATAACGGGACGTATTCGAGAATGCAGAGATTTACGTGGTCGAGATGCGCCACCAACTTCCTCCGACGGTGATTAAGGGTTGGTGAAGCGGTGAAGAACAGAGAGAGCTGCCATGGAAGCGGGGAGGATATGTCCCCGACAAGCCCCACAAGTTCCGAGTTACACATTTGATATCAGCAGAAACATCGGAGCTCTTCGATGAGTTGGTGAAATAGTATCGGAGTTGGACCCTAAAGGACGCTGGCTTGAACTTAAAGGAAGAAATATTGCAAGCCCAGTTGCTCCACGGAACCACAATCACAGTGTATGTAGCGTTCGAGGGTGGATCGAGGAGATGATAAACAAGGGAAATTGGTCTTGGAAGCCCCCGAGCCAATATGATGGTGGACAGAGCCCCTTTCCCCGAGAGGTCACATTGAACATGGTGAACCTAAGCTGGCAAGATATGGCAAAGGAAGGAAACCTTGGACCTCGACAAAGGAAAAGGTCATGGAAGCGCCCGGTCGGGATGCGAGAATTGAATCTCGGCCGTCGACCAAAGCGTACATGTCGAGGTGGAGATAAATGCTTTGTGCGACAGAGTGCAGAGTGCGATGACTCAATCCCAAGCGTTAGGAGATAACCAGTGCAGCAGGGAGTAGTGGGGAAGAAAAAGAACGAAAGCTACGTCTCGGCGCAGAGTCCGGTAAAAAATTATGGCCCTCGCCTTAGGGCTCTACATGCAAGCTGACATATTGTTCAGTTGGGGTTATTAGAGAGGACTACATGTCGAGCTCCTGACCCATCGAGAAGACAGCTACCCGGCTTTGGGGCAGGCAATGGGCTCCCAATGGAAATGAAGGAAGAAGCAGCCCAGTCATAGAAGGAGCATTGAAGGTGGAATTCCCCGAAGAGCCGTGAAGGCCACCTACCTCGAACAAAAATGAGAAAGCTGCTAGAGGTAGACGAAAAATGGTATCGGGCCCCGGAAAAAATGGGCCAGGCTAGAGCGTCATGCGGCCCGAGGAAGATCCCAGAAAAGGAAATATGGAGCGTTACCGTGCGGACTCGGAGCGCGTGAGCAGAGCCATGCACTGGCAAGGCTGCGAGAATCCCGGCTGCTTGGCGGGAAGCCCAGAATCACCCGAGGCTTATATCCTGTCAGGCGAAGACGGCACGTCAAACATAGGGGACAAGTGATGGTGCGCTATCAACATAGATCGTGAAAGGGGGAAGCGTGCTTGATCGAAGGCGGGAGGTTCCTCGACCGGGGGCAATGGAGAGTCGATATCCGGTTCGGGACGGTGGACTCGACGAGCGGTGTGTAGCTGAAAATGAACAGCTGGTGGTTTAAGGATCTGAACCAAACATGATGTTGTCGAGAACCGGGAGGTGAGTGGCACTACCCCGAGCGGTAAGGAAGCTACGGTGAGGCACTCGAGGATGAGGAATCGAGAATCTGGTGAAAGGTTGATTCTGGAATCTTGGGCGAAAATTCGGGCAAGCTAGGAAGGAGGAACTCGAGCTTGAGGATAATGTTGGAAAGTCACACTTTTGACATCAAGCATGGTTTTACGTGTTGTCATCCTTTTCATGCTGAACTGACGAGGTAGTTCTAGAGAGGAGACTGCTGCGGGTAATCGCCACATCACTTGATCACTTGTCTCGAGAGCCGAGCGGAAGATGTGAGTGAATCTCGATCTTGGGGAGCGGTAAGCAAGTCTGGAGAATACGTGATGATAGGATGATATTTGCGAAGACGAGCAAAAAATGAGCTGCGCGTATGAGGCTATCTACGTATTTACTACATCTGGAGGGGATACCACTTTTCAAGAATCATGATGAGACGGGGGCGTCGGTAGATGTCTTACTCCCGATCAAAATGCGAGGAAGTTAAATCTATCTGGCCGAGATTTAATGCTAATAGAAGCTCAGTATCAGACTTCTGCGGAGCATCACAGGCATGGTGTTATTGCCTTTGGAGTAGATTTGGGATCGAAAAAATCATGGTATTATTCTTCGTGGTAGAAAAGCACCTCGGTATATAGTGCCTTCTTGGGAAGGTTGGATACACCGGTCTACGTGTAGCCACCATCTCACTGGCAACAAATGGCCATATATCATGAAGAGCCTTCGAAGAATCGAAGGGTTACACGCACCATCACTTGGATGACATTGGTGGAACAAGTTCATCGCCACCCAGCGCCTCCATAACATGGATGACATTGGTGGAACAAAGTTCATTTCATCGAATGGAAGTCTCCATATACTTGTAAAACAAAACATCGGGATTCCCCCCTTCACCTTTCAACCTATTTGCCTTTTAATTACCAAACTCTGTTAACCCTCTCCTCATCTCGGCAACCAGTTCATGTAATTCGATCTTGTTATTTTCGACCTACACTTGGAAAGACCAGACCCAATTCCCTATAGCGTTATCCGGCAGTGGAGGAGACATTCTTCGGCACAAGTTCACTGCTTGATTAAATGCGGAAGCACATTTGAACAAAACTGCAGATACAACTTCCACTTTTGTGGGGGTTATATTAATTCCACGCTGTTGAAGAAGTCTACTGGTTTTGGCCTTGAGACTGGCTATCTTTGAAGCACTAAACACAAACCTCCTTGCGGTCAAGTTTTGAGGCGCCATGTTCATGACATAGCTGGATGAGAAGGGCATATCCGAATGTGGCAGCAACGACGGTCCAACGAACTCCCGAAGCAATGCCGAGATTCGATCATGGTTGTTAACGGACTCTAACAAATGAGTACTGGCTGTCCATCTTTGGACAAAAGTGAATGTAGATGATGCGTCGGCGATCTTGTGCGAAAGGGAGACACCAAGAGCAATTCCTCCACAGTTAAAGATGGTGAATTGAACAAGCAGAACAGCACTACCGAACTGATCATCAGCATTGAATGCAGGAATCAAGTGGGGAAGTAACTTGTGTTCAGGTTTGGAGAGAATTTTCAAGAGGTTGCAGTTACTTCGGGCTTCTACAAAGTAAGCTCCTTCATCGTCGCACTCAACGGAGACTTGATCTTTGAGCAGCCCGGCGAATGGATAGAAAGGAACCAAGGTTTTGGACAGCGACTTCTGTAAGAGGTCAGACCTTTCCCATGCCAGCTTCTGGGAGGTTAAGTAGCCACCGTAGTTATGGTCATGGTTGCTGTTGCTGTATGAGGAGTAGAAGAAAATAGTATTCAAATAGAAAGATGGAGGAAATGCTTGGTCCCAAAGACAGAGCTTCATGTTTTTGTGGTGGTTGGGAGCTGGAGAGGATGGTTTGATCATTTTTCTTGAGATGATCTCTACCTTCATGTTGTTGCTTTGATTCGCAGCTCCTCCAAAATGCTTATGTAACCTTTTTCTGGTTAGGTCATGACATGCACGCCACTTGTTTCATGACACACAATCCGTAACGCAAGCATGCATGCACGCCACTTGTTTCACCTGGGCGTTACTTAAAGATGTGCAAAAACTAACTACATCTGTTTGCGTCGGGTGATGGGTGATGGGTGATGCTAGAGAGACCACATTTTGTATTCCACATCTAAACCATCCCTCCAATAGAGGTGCAGAAAAATCTTTCTATCTACGAGACTAGCAAACCATAGAGAAACACTCTTCACCTTTGAATCTATTTGCCTTGTCACTGAAAAACTCTATCAAACCCTTTCCTCATCTTTGCCACCACCTCATGCAACTCCAAATCATTTTTTTCAATGAGCACTTTGGAATCCCCAACCAGATTCCCTATACAGCATTTTCCGGCAGAGGAGGGGAGGGACCATTCTTTTCCGCAAGTTCACCGCTTGGCACAGTACTGAAGGCGTTGCTGATGATGATGTGTGATGACGATCTACTTATAGCATTAATAGCACATTTCAACAAACAGCAGATACTAGCTCATTATTTGTGGGGGCTTTTTTTGTTACATCATTACCATGTTGATTGACAAGTGCAATAGTAATTTTTTCGTTGAGATTAGCCACCTTCGAGGCACTGAACACATGGTGTAGTCTTCGAAGTATCTTCCCTAAGCTCTCTTGTCCATCCAACTTGGCTTAACTACTTGCCTAGTCACGCTTCTTGGGACAGTAGCTAACTTGACCGTCTTAGATAAAAACATGCTAAGGTAGCAATGTTAAACCTCCTCTCTTGGACATAGACTTTGATCCAAAGGGTATAACGGAGGGACCGTATAGATCTGGTGGCTCGCGTGATTGTGTAGGGATCAATTTATCAATCCCACTATCGATCGGTAAGATAGCATATGCAGTATGATATACATGCTATGGTGTACGTAAACGTTCTATATATTCACCTTTGCATGTTGGCAATTGATGAAATTAACTGCACGCATCAATGAGTATGTAGTTTCTTCAGAGAGGTAGATAAAGTACTACTTCGGCGTGAGAGGGAGCCGATTTGAGCAGAGAAGCCGTGGTCAATTGGAGGTGTTCGTCGTTGACGGCGATCGATGTGGTTGGTTGAGGGCTTGAGCGAACTCGGTGTGAAGCGGAAGTCATCGATCAATTTGAGAATGATGAGAGTGAGTGTGAGATGCTTTTTTTTGTGTCACTGGAGATTGTCACGCTTTTTGGAATCTCCCT
Source organism: Gillenia trifoliata (assembly GCA_018257905.1). Lineage (NCBI taxonomy): Eukaryota > Viridiplantae > Streptophyta > Magnoliopsida > Rosales > Rosaceae > Gillenia > Gillenia trifoliata. Next base: position 27,404 of record JAEHOF010000155.1, read on the forward strand.
CTCCAATGTCATTTTCCTCACAAATTGCAGGCTGTAATTGTTTTAGGGACCGGAAGAAAAAGGGGATTTTTTTAGGGGGTGAACGAAGGGTGAAAGTGTACATGGGGTTTTTGATAGTCTTCTTTTGGTAAATATGGGTTTTTGATAGTTTCCTAATCCTTTAACTTGGGCAGTAAATGATGCGGTTTATTAAAATATTTTCTTTAATTACGTAACAAAACACTTTCTTGTGCCGAAAGTAAGAGATGGGATCCCAAAAGTCAAATGGTTTATTCCTTGTGTATATAAAAGCCTAGTTACTAGGGTTTGTTTTAGGGTTTGATATCAATTATCTAAATCGCTCCCACTTGCCTGCCGATCAATCTGTCAGTTTCAACATGAATCTCAAAATACCCATCAGCAACCTAACCGATGCCGCACTCACAATTACTAAGCAGCTGCTCACAACCGAAGGCAAAGAGAAGAACTTGGTGTACTCGCCGTCCCTCCAGGTCCTGTTGTCTTCGGTGACGGCCGGGTCTAAAGGCCCAACCAAGGACCAGTTCCTCTCTTTCTTCAAGTCCAAGTCCTCCGATGAACTCAACTCCCTCGTCTTGTCCCTCTGGTCTTGTCCGACGGATCCACTAGAGGCGGTCCCTGCCTGAACTCTGCCAATAGCCTTTGGGTTGAGCAGTCTCTCACTGTCAAACCTTCTTTTAAACACATGTTGGACAATGTTTACAATGCGGTTATTAAAGAAGTTAGCTTGAAAACCAACCCTGACAAAGCGAGGGTTGAAGTGCACTCATGGACCGAAAAGGAGATGAAGGACCTTATCCCTGAGGCTGTCCCTCCTGGGTCATTTGATGAAAATACCATGCTTTTACTTTTGAATACGATATACTTCAAAGGAGTTTGGAGCGAGCAGTTTAATTCATCGGAGACAGAAGAGTGCGACTTTCACCTTCTCGACGGTACTACTGTTGAGGCGCCCTTCATGATAAAAGGCTACAAGTGCCATTATGTAAAAGCCTTTGACGGCTTCAAAGTCTCAAAGCTTCCTTACAAGCAAGGCAAAGACAAGAAGAGGAAGTTTACTATGTACATTTTACTTCCGGATGCAAGAGATGGGCTCCCAGCTTTGGTCGGGAGAGTTTGTTCTGAACCTGGTTTCCTCAAAACGCAAGTTGAAGTAATTGGTGCCTTCAAAATCCCAAAGTTTAAGATTGTCTCTGATTTATTAGCTTCCAAAATTCTCATGGACTTAGGACTGGTGTTGCCTTTCAATTTCAGTGAGACGGTGGAGTCACCTTTAGGTAAGGCAGCCAAAATAATCCACAAGTCCTTCATTGAAGTTGACGAAGGCGGCACAAAAGCTGCAGCTGTGTCTCCTTTTGACGATTGGGAAAATAGTGATGAACCCTTTGATGAACCGATTGAAATGATACTTTGTGGCTGATCACCCATTCATGTTTTTGATCAGAGAGGAAATGACTGGAACGGTTTTGTTCATTGGTCACGTGCTCAATCCGCTTGAAGAATGATTTTACCATGCGAAGCACCAGAAGAACTCTCTTGTTGGTTTTCTTCTTAAATCTAGTAGTTCATGCAATTAAGATCAACTAGTATTCTTTACTTTTTGGAGATGATTGTCATTTTTGTTAATCTTTGGAAATATTGGTTTTGATAGCCAATGAATGAGCATTGTGCATGATGGATTGTAATGCAACTAGTACGATCTTTACTTGTTAATCTTTGAGAAACAATAATTCTGTTCAGAAAGTATGAATTATTCATGCGATAATCCAGAATAATTCATGCGGTAATCTTGCTTACTAAAGAAGGACAAACAAATCCTTATTCATGAGGACTCATCGGCTGGAAAGAGAGAAACATAACTCCATGCAAGTTCTGATCCTCCATGAAAGCATCGATTTCTTGTTCTATCCCTAAAACCCCCAATGCCAAAACGCAACACATCTCGCGGCCCATTTTATCTTCTTTTCCGCTCGTCACTAAGCTGTTCAAATAGTGGTGAAGGTCTCCGGACCTAGCAGATTACTTGCCAACAACGCTACGTACAAGGCTGTAATATGTACCTATGCAATTTCCTTTTCGTATCAGCAGGAAGAGCACATAAGGTGAGAGCAAGATTTTGCATGCCTTTTGAAAGACTAGTTGTTTCTGTTTCGGTTGGTAAGAAAGTATGGCAAATTTGAGGAGGTTTTGAAATCTTGTTTGTGTTTGGGTTGGAACTAATCGACAACCTGTCTGCAAAATTCAAATCTGAATTCTGTATGTGATTTATACTTTTTCTAGTGAAAAGAAAACGGCTACGACATTTCAAAGACTATGCGTAACTTGTAGGTTTCAGCATCTGCGGAACCTCTCCTTCAAGCATCTGCGGAACCTTCTTCATTATCGGTCTAAAGGACGGATCCTCTTGTATGCACCAAATCGCCACCTTGACTAGCGCGCCTCTCCAGCCTTTTCATGTCATTTCTTGCCTCCTCATCGTCCTCTATCAGCTTGTTTAATGTTTTTTCCTTATAGCAATCGTAAACCCAATCCGTTAGTATCACTTCTTCTTCGTTTTCCCTTTCCATTTCAAGGGTCCTTCTGCAACAGATAGTCTTCAATAACATGACCCCATAACTATAAACATCGACCTTTGCAGTAATCGGAATATTCATAAGCCATTCTGGTGCAACATAGTCCGTGACCCCCCGCAGACTCTCACCCCAGCTAGAGTCATAGTCCGTGACCCCCCACAGACTCTAGATAGTCCGTGACCCCCCACGTACTATCACCCCAGCTAAAGCGAAAGCCCGTGACTTATGTCTCCCTCTGATTTCATACTCAGTCTAACTAACACAAATCAAGTCAGCATCGTCCATTGTTTACAGATTACCACTCGGCACTTGCTCACTTCATATCCCAAGCGCCTGCTTGATGGCAACCTAATAGCAAAAGCTCCACAGTTGTGGCAGTTATATGGAATTTAAATGCCTTTAAGGGGTTCACACAACAGAGAACGAAAATAATTTAACAAGTGCAGATGTGTTATAATTGCAGGCTGCAGCACAAGAAGAGTGTGAAATGATTTGATCAGCTTCGGGCTCTTCGACACATCTTTGAAATGCTCAATACTCTGCACTAATGTTTTGTACGTCTTAGAAAAAGGAAACTTAACAGTCATATTAACTCTTATAATGTTTTGGTTCAGTTTCCCTTGAAACTATTCTGACTGTCTCGTTTTATAAGCCGGATAAGACCTCCCGTCGTTTCTTATGAAGAAACAATGCTGTCACTGCTATTGGTTTTCAGAAGTACAAATCGCACACAGTTATTAAATTTAAGTTTGCACTTACACGTGTATTTCTGAGCATGATCCTGGACACACCCTGTTTGTTATGTGCGGAGGAGTTATTCAAACTTTTAGCCACTAGATTTATAGCTTGTCTTTGAGAGAGAATTTGATGATGGCACTGCTGAAAAACCATTTACCAACTAAAGAGATGGAAGAGAAGATCATCTAATTCAATATTATCTTTATTCACCAGGACTCGTCGGCTGGAAAGAGAGAAACATAACTCCATGCAAGTTTTGATCCTCCATGAAAGCATCGATTTCTTGTTCTATCCCTAAAACCCCCAATGCCAAAACGCAACACATCTCGCGGCCCATTTTATCTTCTTTTCTGTTCATCGCTAAGCATGTTCAAATAGTGGTGAAGGTCTCCGGACCTAGCAGATTACTTGCCAAGTTGCCTTAGGGCCTTGGGGCCTTAGGATGACTATGAACCTTTGATTTGATCAGACACGAGCCTAGTGTTGGATCACGGACTAAGGGCCGGTGATTGATTTTAGTTATACATTTAATCACATTAACGTGTGTTGTCTTATTGGGCGTTGGACTAATCTTTCCAATTTCATGCATATCAAATAAAGCAAGAAAGGAGTACAATTAAATTAAGAAGAGCTTATGCTCTTTTTCTGACTGATCAAATCAAATTACAACCAAAATCTAATCTACACATTCCCATGGTTGGCTTAATTTGAAACGGCTCGTATGCTTTCAATTATCGTAGGCTTAGGTTCATAATCACCCTTTCTTTAATTAATTAACACTTTAACTAATTAAACATGAATGCAACATTTTCATTTGGTTTTTGTATCCATAGATGATTTTAAATGAAGCTAAATGAAATGAAAATCAAATTCTCATTTAAAGAAGGCAAACAATTTTGTTATAAAGCCCAATTTGGGCCCATATTGCAAAAACATATTGCAAAAACATTAAGGTATGTGCAATGATTATATTGGGCACGTATTGCAAAAACATAAGCTTTTGAGGTCGGCTTTGTAAAAACGTAAAAATTCAATTCTTACATTATTCTGTTAGAAGCTAAAAATTTCAACGTTACAAAAAGCTTACGTTAAGGAACAAAGCAATTCTTGCTTTGTGATTTTTGGGCCTTTACGTAAAAAACGTAAACTTTGGTCAAAGTGCAAATCATGAAAGTATCAAAGCTTTTATGTAATTGCGCCAAAAGCACACACAAAAAGTACCCAGTAATGGGGTGGCCGGTTTGGAGAGAAGAAAATGAGAATTAAGTTTTTATTGGAAGACAAGGTATGGGTTGAATAGTTTGATTGGTAAGGTTGAAAAATTGATTGGTATGGGTTGTAAGAAATGGGTAAGGTGTAGCCAATTTTAAAAACAAAATTTCCATCACCAATCAACCACAAACCAAAACTTTTGTAAAACAACAAACAATTTGAATCAAACACGAACCTTTTTGTTCTTGCCAAGAACCAACAAGAACAATGAAGAACATCAACGAAAATCCATAAGAACTCCATGAACATTTTTCATCCAAAAACACCTCCAAAAATTGTCAAACTTAAAGGGAAATACCATATTACCATAATAGGGCACTTAGGGGTTCCAAATGTCACTTTAAAACCATTTTAACAAGTCAAACAGAACCAATCAACCTTTGGATTTGGCCGAATTTCCCAAAAAAAACATGGCACCAAATTTTAGCTCAAAAATTCATGCTCATATGAAATACATCTACAACATTTGAGATGGCAAATTTTCCAACAAAATTTACATTCAAAGATGCAGAATAAATCTTGTAACATTTTTAACATTTAAATCACAAACTATGTAATCACAAAACCCCGAAAGGATTCACCAATCTACTAGACCTAGGCTTTCTGATACCAAAGCTTGAAGGGAAAATTGTGGATTAATAGAGTTCATTAAGCAACATCATTAAGCATGCATTTAACAATTAAGGCGGAAACATGCTTCTATGCACTTAAACGAAACTTTACCCAAGAGAAAATTTAAAGCCTAGTAGATATGGTGAACCAAGACTCAAATCAAAACAAATTTTGAGTTGAGAAATCATATACCTTTGTGATTCCTCTTTGCCTAAGCAAAGGCTAATCACCATGGAGAGGGCCTTCGTTCCTTGCTTGGATGATGATGGAAGAATCAGTTCTCGAGTTCTAAAGTAGGGAACTTTCTAAGTCTCGCCTTGAGAGCCTTGATGAGAAGATGAGTGTCCTAGAGGAAGAGAGATTCTTGCTATTTTCCTCTAGGAACTGGCTCCTCTTTGAGAGAAGAGAGCATTTTCATGCTCGACCATTCTCCCAAAGAAAACCTCTATGTATGAAATGTTATAAACTTGTTTTATATCATTTCACAATGTAGTAACAAACTTGCGAATTAAAGCAAGTTCACTACATTGCCCTAAATGGCGGCCATGTTGGGTTCATTGTTTATTAGTTTTTTAATCTATTATTAGTCATTAAGTTGTCATACAACTTAAGTCCAATGCTTGACGTTCGAAGCCCATTGGGGCTAGCTTGGCTTGACATAGGGTCTTTAACGAACTTATTCGTTTGATTAATTAACATGTATTAATCCTTGCCATAAATAATTAAACCATTTAATTATTTCTTGCTCATCTCCATTCTACGCATCAAACTACACCTTACATGGTGTCGTAGCTAGGTTCGCTTTTTAGCGAGGTGGAGGATTAGAACTTCTTTCCAAATCATTTGTGGTGAAACTTACTTTCAATTCTCCCCAGTGATCATACACCTTTAGGGCTACCACAAACCATGGTGACACCTAGCGGTATGTCACTTGGCTACCCTGACCCCAATCGAAGGTGGAGAACACTATTCGGTTAAGGATTACAATGCAATGCGGTCATACCACAATACAATACTCTGCGACCCACGTTGTTTGAGATGATAGTTTATTCATGTCTACTATCAATGTGATTCCTTTACTTATATGATTACCTTGAATATGATTTGAAGCGACTTCTAAATCTTATTCATACTACATGAGAGATTCTTAATCATATCATAGAGTATTCTCCCTCAAACGGTTTGAAGGTTAGAGATCCCTTGTTGCGCATTCACTTGCCTCATGGCTAAGTAGCTTAACTTGACTATGCGGGTGGACACCCTCGGATGGGGTGCCTTTGACATAATCAAAAAGATTAAGGACCTCGCCTGAACCGTGTTGTGATGCCTCGAGGTCGAGGACTAATTTGCATTATCTTCGACTATGAGTTCTCATGTGACATGATCATGAAGCTTCATCGTTGATCAGCGTTGATAAACTCATTCCATATTGAGCACTACATGCTTATCAGTGTCGATTACACCAATGACTCGAGACTAGTCACTCTCACGAGAAGACATAACATGTCTTGATCTTAGCAGTTTGTCAATGCCCGATTGGCAATCCTATTCCTCGAGACGTTTAGGATATGTATGATCGAGAATGGTCTCATGAACCTAACTTGTTTAGATTACACATTACACTAAGCACATATTCCTTGGACTTATTGTTTAAGCATATAACATTTATATGAGACTACTTTAAACAATAATCTATGCCCTTTATATTAAACCAAATTAGTTTAACATGTGAAATGTACGTAAAGTATCATCATTATGATTGGTTTTAGAGACACATTCCAACGAGGATGGGGAAAACCTCGGCCAAAGCCATATACTATGGGTGGAAGGGAAGGTTTGATCAGTGCATAGGAGAAATACGACCTTGAGAACCAAGCTCGGGCGGGAATCGAGGGCACCAGGTGTCACCAGGAAGATCCGTCGATGTTATTACGAGAAGATGGTGGCAAACATCGGATTAGGAATGAGATAGCAGTAGGCGGCTAGTTACGCAAGGGGCGAGCCGGAAGCGGCCCGGTGTGAGGCCGGTATATCAAAAAACCTTATCCGGCTATATTGATGAAATAAACCTTTCTAGATGAATTTTAAAGTTTAACTTTCCCTTTGATAGGGAAGATTCCTTCAGTGTCTTCCTTGGAGCATATTAGGAAGTACTCGGCCGAGTGCGTGGCACTTTGAAGATAGCGATTATAAGCTCGGAAATTGTTTGGCAACTCGATGGGGATGGCTTCTCAGCATTATTCTCCTCGGCTGAGCTGTGCAGATGCAGGAGCGAGATGGGGCGGCACTTCCATGACCGGTTACGGGTTAGGCACGGGAGTATGCATCTTGTGATTTGGTGGAGGTAAAACAATTTGAGCATGAGACAGCGAGGACTTCGCTGTGAGGTTTAAAGGACAAAGATAAAGTGCAAATTCCTATGAGTAATGACCGGTCGGTGGATTTGCATAGCTCGAGGGCTCACGAAGATATCTTTGCGAAGAAGTTCGGGAGATGCAGATTCCAAAGACCTCCGGGAGATCGTGATGGCCATCGCCAAATACGAAAATTTGCGGCGAAAGAGTCTCAACACCGGCGCATTCTTCAAGGTGCCCTGCCCGAATCCAAGCGAATTAAATTGACCATACGAGCTTCGAGTTCGTTTGAGCCTTGGAGCCTGATGATAACGGGACGTATTCGAGAATGCAGAGATTTACGTGGTCGAGATGCGCCACCAACTTCCTCCGACGGTGATTAAGGGTTGGTGAAGCGGTGAAGAACAGAGAGAGCTGCCATGGAAGCGGGGAGGATATGTCCCCGACAAGCCCCACAAGTTCCGAGTTACACATTTGATATCAGCAGAAACATCGGAGCTCTTCGATGAGTTGGTGAAATAGTATCGGAGTTGGACCCTAAAGGACGCTGGCTTGAACTTAAAGGAAGAAATATTGCAAGCCCAGTTGCTCCACGGAACCACAATCACAGTGTATGTAGCGTTCGAGGGTGGATCGAGGAGATGATAAACAAGGGAAATTGGTCTTGGAAGCCCCCGAGCCAATATGATGGTGGACAGAGCCCCTTTCCCCGAGAGGTCACATTGAACATGGTGAACCTAAGCTGGCAAGATATGGCAAAGGAAGGAAACCTTGGACCTCGACAAAGGAAAAGGTCATGGAAGCGCCCGGTCGGGATGCGAGAATTGAATCTCGGCCGTCGACCAAAGCGTACATGTCGAGGTGGAGATAAATGCTTTGTGCGACAGAGTGCAGAGTGCGATGACTCAATCCCAAGCGTTAGGAGATAACCAGTGCAGCAGGGAGTAGTGGGGAAGAAAAAGAACGAAAGCTACGTCTCGGCGCAGAGTCCGGTAAAAAATTATGGCCCTCGCCTTAGGGCTCTACATGCAAGCTGACATATTGTTCAGTTGGGGTTATTAGAGAGGACTACATGTCGAGCTCCTGACCCATCGAGAAGACAGCTACCCGGCTTTGGGGCAGGCAATGGGCTCCCAATGGAAATGAAGGAAGAAGCAGCCCAGTCATAGAAGGAGCATTGAAGGTGGAATTCCCCGAAGAGCCGTGAAGGCCACCTACCTCGAACAAAAATGAGAAAGCTGCTAGAGGTAGACGAAAAATGGTATCGGGCCCCGGAAAAAATGGGCCAGGCTAGAGCGTCATGCGGCCCGAGGAAGATCCCAGAAAAGGAAATATGGAGCGTTACCGTGCGGACTCGGAGCGCGTGAGCAGAGCCATGCACTGGCAAGGCTGCGAGAATCCCGGCTGCTTGGCGGGAAGCCCAGAATCACCCGAGGCTTATATCCTGTCAGGCGAAGACGGCACGTCAAACATAGGGGACAAGTGATGGTGCGCTATCAACATAGATCGTGAAAGGGGGAAGCGTGCTTGATCGAAGGCGGGAGGTTCCTCGACCGGGGGCAATGGAGAGTCGATATCCGGTTCGGGACGGTGGACTCGACGAGCGGTGTGTAGCTGAAAATGAACAGCTGGTGGTTTAAGGATCTGAACCAAACATGATGTTGTCGAGAACCGGGAGGTGAGTGGCACTACCCCGAGCGGTAAGGAAGCTACGGTGAGGCACTCGAGGATGAGGAATCGAGAATCTGGTGAAAGGTTGATTCTGGAATCTTGGGCGAAAATTCGGGCAAGCTAGGAAGGAGGAACTCGAGCTTGAGGATAATGTTGGAAAGTCACACTTTTGACATCAAGCATGGTTTTACGTGTTGTCATCCTTTTCATGCTGAACTGACGAGGTAGTTCTAGAGAGGAGACTGCTGCGGGTAATCGCCACATCACTTGATCACTTGTCTCGAGAGCCGAGCGGAAGATGTGAGTGAATCTCGATCTTGGGGAGCGGTAAGCAAGTCTGGAGAATACGTGATGATAGGATGATATTTGCGAAGACGAGCAAAAAATGAGCTGCGCGTATGAGGCTATCTACGTATTTACTACATCTGGAGGGGATACCACTTTTCAAGAATCATGATGAGACGGGGGCGTCGGTAGATGTCTTACTCCCGATCAAAATGCGAGGAAGTTAAATCTATCTGGCCGAGATTTAATGCTAATAGAAGCTCAGTATCAGACTTCTGCGGAGCATCACAGGCATGGTGTTATTGCCTTTGGAGTAGATTTGGGATCGAAAAAATCATGGTATTATTCTTCGTGGTAGAAAAGCACCTCGGTATATAGTGCCTTCTTGGGAAGGTTGGATACACCGGTCTACGTGTAGCCACCATCTCACTGGCAACAAATGGCCATATATCATGAAGAGCCTTCGAAGAATCGAAGGGTTACACGCACCATCACTTGGATGACATTGGTGGAACAAGTTCATCGCCACCCAGCGCCTCCATAACATGGATGACATTGGTGGAACAAAGTTCATTTCATCGAATGGAAGTCTCCATATACTTGTAAAACAAAACATCGGGATTCCCCCCTTCACCTTTCAACCTATTTGCCTTTTAATTACCAAACTCTGTTAACCCTCTCCTCATCTCGGCAACCAGTTCATGTAATTCGATCTTGTTATTTTCGACCTACACTTGGAAAGACCAGACCCAATTCCCTATAGCGTTATCCGGCAGTGGAGGAGACATTCTTCGGCACAAGTTCACTGCTTGATTAAATGCGGAAGCACATTTGAACAAAACTGCAGATACAACTTCCACTTTTGTGGGGGTTATATTAATTCCACGCTGTTGAAGAAGTCTACTGGTTTTGGCCTTGAGACTGGCTATCTTTGAAGCACTAAACACAAACCTCCTTGCGGTCAAGTTTTGAGGCGCCATGTTCATGACATAGCTGGATGAGAAGGGCATATCCGAATGTGGCAGCAACGACGGTCCAACGAACTCCCGAAGCAATGCCGAGATTCGATCATGGTTGTTAACGGACTCTAACAAATGAGTACTGGCTGTCCATCTTTGGACAAAAGTGAATGTAGATGATGCGTCGGCGATCTTGTGCGAAAGGGAGACACCAAGAGCAATTCCTCCACAGTTAAAGATGGTGAATTGAACAAGCAGAACAGCACTACCGAACTGATCATCAGCATTGAATGCAGGAATCAAGTGGGGAAGTAACTTGTGTTCAGGTTTGGAGAGAATTTTCAAGAGGTTGCAGTTACTTCGGGCTTCTACAAAGTAAGCTCCTTCATCGTCGCACTCAACGGAGACTTGATCTTTGAGCAGCCCGGCGAATGGATAGAAAGGAACCAAGGTTTTGGACAGCGACTTCTGTAAGAGGTCAGACCTTTCCCATGCCAGCTTCTGGGAGGTTAAGTAGCCACCGTAGTTATGGTCATGGTTGCTGTTGCTGTATGAGGAGTAGAAGAAAATAGTATTCAAATAGAAAGATGGAGGAAATGCTTGGTCCCAAAGACAGAGCTTCATGTTTTTGTGGTGGTTGGGAGCTGGAGAGGATGGTTTGATCATTTTTCTTGAGATGATCTCTACCTTCATGTTGTTGCTTTGATTCGCAGCTCCTCCAAAATGCTTATGTAACCTTTTTCTGGTTAGGTCATGACATGCACGCCACTTGTTTCATGACACACAATCCGTAACGCAAGCATGCATGCACGCCACTTGTTTCACCTGGGCGTTACTTAAAGATGTGCAAAAACTAACTACATCTGTTTGCGTCGGGTGATGGGTGATGGGTGATGCTAGAGAGACCACATTTTGTATTCCACATCTAAACCATCCCTCCAATAGAGGTGCAGAAAAATCTTTCTATCTACGAGACTAGCAAACCATAGAGAAACACTCTTCACCTTTGAATCTATTTGCCTTGTCACTGAAAAACTCTATCAAACCCTTTCCTCATCTTTGCCACCACCTCATGCAACTCCAAATCATTTTTTTCAATGAGCACTTTGGAATCCCCAACCAGATTCCCTATACAGCATTTTCCGGCAGAGGAGGGGAGGGACCATTCTTTTCCGCAAGTTCACCGCTTGGCACAGTACTGAAGGCGTTGCTGATGATGATGTGTGATGACGATCTACTTATAGCATTAATAGCACATTTCAACAAACAGCAGATACTAGCTCATTATTTGTGGGGGCTTTTTTTGTTACATCATTACCATGTTGATTGACAAGTGCAATAGTAATTTTTTCGTTGAGATTAGCCACCTTCGAGGCACTGAACACATGGTGTAGTCTTCGAAGTATCTTCCCTAAGCTCTCTTGTCCATCCAACTTGGCTTAACTACTTGCCTAGTCACGCTTCTTGGGACAGTAGCTAACTTGACCGTCTTAGATAAAAACATGCTAAGGTAGCAATGTTAAACCTCCTCTCTTGGACATAGACTTTGATCCAAAGGGTATAACGGAGGGACCGTATAGATCTGGTGGCTCGCGTGATTGTGTAGGGATCAATTTATCAATCCCACTATCGATCGGTAAGATAGCATATGCAGTATGATATACATGCTATGGTGTACGTAAACGTTCTATATATTCACCTTTGCATGTTGGCAATTGATGAAATTAACTGCACGCATCAATGAGTATGTAGTTTCTTCAGAGAGGTAGATAAAGTACTACTTCGGCGTGAGAGGGAGCCGATTTGAGCAGAGAAGCCGTGGTCAATTGGAGGTGTTCGTCGTTGACGGCGATCGATGTGGTTGGTTGAGGGCTTGAGCGAACTCGGTGTGAAGCGGAAGTCATCGATCAATTTGAGAATGATGAGAGTGAGTGTGAGATGCTTTTTTTTGTGTCACTGGAGATTGTCACGCTTTTTGGAATCTCCCTCTCCAATGTCATTTTCCTCACAAATTGCAGGCTGTAATTGTTTTAGGGACCGGAAGAAAAAGGGGATTTTTTTAGGGGGTGAACGAAGGGTGAAAGTGTACATGGGGTTTTTGATAGTCTTCTTTTGGTAAATATGGGTTTTTGATAGTTTCCTAATCCTTTAACTTGGGCAGTAAATGATGCGGTTTATTAAAATATTTTCTTTAATTACGTAACAAAACACTTTCTTGTGCCGAAAGTAAGAGATGGGATCCCAAAAGTCAAATGGTTTATTCCTTGTGTATATAAAAGCCTAGTTACTAGGGTTTGTTTTAGGGTTTGATATCAATTATCTAAATCGCTCCCACTTGCCTGCCGATCAATCTGTCAGTTTCAACATGAATCTCAAAATACCCATCAGCAACCTAACCGATGCCGCACTCACAATTACTAAGCAGCTGCTCACAACCGAAGGCAAAGAGAAGAACTTGGTGTACTCGCCGTCCCTCCAGGTCCTGTTGTCTTCGGTGACGGCCGGGTCTAAAGGCCCAACCAAGGACCAGTTCCTCTCTTTCTTCAAGTCCAAGTCCTCCGATGAACTCAACTCCCTCGTCTTGTCCCTCTGGTCTTGTCCGACGGATCCACTAGAGGCGGTCCCTGCCTGAACTCTGCCAATAGCCTTTGGGTTGAGCAGTCTCTCACTGTCAAACCTTCTTTTAAACACATGTTGGACAATGTTTACAATGCGGTTATTAAAGAAGTTAGCTTGAAAACCAACCCTGACAAAGCGAGGGTTGAAGTGCACTCATGGACCGAAAAGGAGATGAAGGACCTTATCCCTGAGGCTGTCCCTCCTGGGTCATTTGATGAAAATACCATGCTTTTACTTTTGAATACGATATACTTCAAAGGAGTTTGGAGCGAGCAGTTTAATTCATCGGAGACAGAAGAGTGCGACTTTCACCTTCTCGACGGTACTACTGTTGAGGCGCCCTTCATGATAAAAGGCTACAAGTGCCATTATGTAAAAGCCTTTGACGGCTTCAAAGTCTCAAAGCTTCCTTACAAGCAAGGCAAAGACAAGAAGAGGAAGTTTACTATGTACATTTTACTTCCGGATGCAAGAGATGGGCTCCCAGCTTTGGTCGGGAGAGTTTGTTCTGAACCTGGTTTCCTCAAAACGCAAGTTGAAGTAATTGGTGCCTTCAAAATCCCAAAGTTTAAGATTGTCTCTGATTTATTAGCTTCCAAAATTCTCATGGACTTAGGACTGGTGTTGCCTTTCAATTTCAGTGAGACGGTGGAGTCACCTTTAGGTAAGGCAGCCAAAATAATCCACAAGTCCTTCATTGAAGTTGACGAAGGCGGCACAAAAGCTGCAGCTGTGTCTCCTTTTGACGATTGGGAAAATAGTGATGAACCCTTTGATGAACCGATTGAAATGATACTTTGTGGCTGATCACCCATTCATGTTTTTGATCAGAGAGGAAATGACTGGAACGGTTTTGTTCATTGGTCACGTGCTCAATCCGCTTGAAGAATGATTTTACCATGCGAAGCACCAGAAGAACTCTCTTGTTGGTTTTCTTCTTAAATCTAGTAGTTCATGCAATTAAGATCAACTAGTATTCTTTACTTTTTGGAGATGATTGTCATTTTTGTTAATCTTTGGAAATATTGGTTTTGATAGCCAATGAATGAGCATTGTGCATGATGGATTGTAATGCAACTAGTACGATCTTTACTTGTTAATCTTTGAGAAACAATAATTCTGTTCAGAAAGTATGAATTATTCATGCGATAATCCAGAATAATTCATGCGGTAATCTTGCTTACTAAAGAAGGACAAACAAATCCTTATTCATGAGGACTCATCGGCTGGAAAGAGAGAAACATAACTCCATGCAAGTTCTGATCCTCCATGAAAGCATCGATTTCTTGTTCTATCCCTAAAACCCCCAATGCCAAAACGCAACACATCTCGCGGCCCATTTTATCTTCTTTTCCGCTCGTCACTAAGCTGTTCAAATAGTGGTGAAGGTCTCCGGACCTAGCAGATTACTTGCCAACAACGCTACGTACAAGGCTGTAATATGTACCTATGCAATTTCCTTTTCGTATCAGCAGGAAGAGCACATAAGGTGAGAGCAAGATTTTGCATGCCTTTTGAAAGACTAGTTGTTTCTGTTTCGGTTGGTAAGAAAGTATGGCAAATTTGAGGAGGTTTTGAAATCTTGTTTGTGTTTGGGTTGGAACTAATCGACAACCTGTCTGCAAAATTCAAATCTGAATTCTGTATGTGATTTATACTTTTTCTAGTGAAAAGAAAACGGCTACGACATTTCAAAGACTATGCGTAACTTGTAGGTTTCAGCATCTGCGGAACCTCTCCTTCAAGCATCTGCGGAACCTTCTTCATTATCGGTCTAAAGGACGGATCCTCTTGTATGCACCAAATCGCCACCTTGACTAGCGCGCCTCTCCAGCCTTTTCATGTCATTTCTTGCCTCCTCATCGTCCTCTATCAGCTTGTTTAATGTTTTTTCCTTATAGCAATCGTAAACCCAATCCGTTAGTATCACTTCTTCTTCGTTTTCCCTTTCCATTTCAAGGGTCCTTCTGCAACAGATAGTCTTCAATAACATGACCCCATAACTATAAACATCGACCTTTGCAGTAATCGGAATATTCATAAGCCATTCTGGTGCAACATAGTCCGTGACCCCCCGCAGACTCTCACCCCAGCTAGAGTCATAGTCCGTGACCCCCCACAGACTCTAGATAGTCCGTGACCCCCCACGTACTATCACCCCAGCTAAAGCGAAAGCCCGTGACTTATGTCTCCCTCTGATTTCATACTCAGTCTAACTAACACAAATCAAGTCAGCATCGTCCATTGTTTACAGATTACCACTCGGCACTTGCTCACTTCATATCCCAAGCGCCTGCTTGATGGCAACCTAATAGCAAAAGCTCCACAGTTGTGGCAGTTATATGGAATTTAAATGCCTTTAAGGGGTTCACACAACAGAGAACGAAAATAATTTAACAAGTGCAGATGTGTTATAATTGCAGGCTGCAGCACAAGAAGAGTGTGAAATGATTTGATCAGCTTCGGGCTCTTCGACACATCTTTGAAATGCTCAATACTCTGCACTAATGTTTTGTACGTCTTAGAAAAAGGAAACTTAACAGTCATATTAACTCTTATAATGTTTTGGTTCAGTTTCCCTTGAAACTATTCTGACTGTCTCGTTTTATAAGCCGGATAAGACCTCCCGTCGTTTCTTATGAAGAAACAATGCTGTCACTGCTATTGGTTTTCAGAAGTACAAATCGCACACAGTTATTAAATTTAAGTTTGCACTTACACGTGTATTTCTGAGCATGATCCTGGACACACCCTGTTTGTTATGTGCGGAGGAGTTATTCAAACTTTTAGCCACTAGATTTATAGCTTGTCTTTGAGAGAGAATTTGATGATGGCACTGCTGAAAAACCATTTACCAACTAAAGAGATGGAAGAGAAGATCATCTAATTCAATATTATCTTTATTCACCAGGACTCGTCGGCTGGAAAGAGAGAAACATAACTCCATGCAAGTTTTGATCCTCCATGAAAGCATCGATTTCTTGTTCTATCCCTAAAACCCCCAATGCCAAAACGCAACACATCTCGCGGCCCATTTTATCTTCTTTTCTGTTCATCGCTAAGCATGTTCAAATAGTGGTGAAGGTCTCCGGACCTAGCAGATTACTTGCCA
>JAEHOF010000323.1:0-16060 GCA_018257905.1 Gillenia trifoliata
CTGCGCTGACGTTTTCTGTACATGAGTGTTCTCCTGTCTGCACCAGTCATCTTCCCTTGATTAAAGGAAGATGACTGATTAGTGGCGTGTATTGGTATTAGTGTAATCTCCTTAATTTAAGAATTAGATTGAAGCGTAGGTTTACCCGGTCACTAGAAGTCATTCTGGTAACTGGGTTGTTTTTTTCTTTTCTATGCGTAGGTTTACCCGGTCACTAGAAGTCATTCTGGTAACTGGATTGTCTCTTTCTTTTCTATATGTAAAGCATACTTGTGTAAATTGAAACTTAAGAAATACAAAACAATTCATTGTGAAGATTTCTTCATGGTATCAGAGCAGGTTCAATCTTAACCTGACTCTAAAAATTTTCTTTTTTTTTTTTCCGCTGTAAAATTATTTCATCAAAATGGCTGAGGAAGGATCTGTAAATTTGAGAGGGGAAAACTCAAATGCTCCCCCCTCAAATGTTACCTACTCAGATACCTCAGAATTTGAGGTAAACACCAACCAACGACTGTGTTCAATTCTTTTGAACGAGTTTAATTATCTACCATGGTCTCGAGCTGTTTCATTGGCCCTTGGAGGTAAGGGAAAGCTCAGTTTCGTAAATGGAGGCATGGAAGTTCCAGACGTCTCTTCACCTTTGTACAGTGGATGGCTGTGCAAAGATCAACTGGTTATGTCTCTCCTACTTAACACCATGGAGAAGCATATAGCTGAGATTTTCAGCTACTCTAATTCCTCTCAAGAATTATGGACAAGCTTGAAGGAAATGTACGGAAACCAAAACAATTATGCGCAAGTGTTCTAGCTAAAGAAAGACACTGCCAGCCTCCAGCAAGAAGGTAAATCTTTTGTTCAACATCTCGGGAAGCTCAAAACCCTGTGGAATGAGCTGGATGTGTATCTTCCACATACCACTGACCCTGCAGTACTACTCAAAAGAGCAGAGGAAGACAGAATCTACCAGTTGCTGGGAAGTTTGAGCCCAGACTACGAGGACTTGAGAAGCCACATTCTGATGAGCTAAGAATTACCTTCCTTCAACAATGTTTGTGCTATAATTCAGAGAGAAGAAGCACGAAGGAAGGTAATGAGCATTGAACAAATCTCAAGGATGACGGAGTCTCGGGCGTACGTGTCGCATGCCAAGCATACTGAAGCAAAGGTGTACAAGGGCAAATTCCCACACCTAAAGTGCAAACACTGCAATGCTGTTGGGCATACTGAAGATAAGTGTTGGGAACTCCATCCAGAGCTTAAACCCAAGTTCACCAAAGAAGGAAAAATCATACCGCGGTCCTCTCAACAAAGTCACTTCAGGGCTCAAGTTGCTGCTGTTCAACCTTCTTCTTCCACATCCCATGGATCAGCTGAGATCATGACCAATCCGCTTACTCTCATCAACGAGTTTGCGAACTACTTACATGAGAAGGGACGTGGAAGTGCTTCTGGGTCAGCTAATGGTGAAGGAGACCAACATACAGCTATGTTGGGAAAATTTGCGGAATTCCTTTCTGGAAATCAGAGAATACCGAGTAAAGAGGCACCAGGTATTCTACAAGCTTTTTCTACTGCATTATTAACTAGTATTGAAACAGATTGTTGGATAGATTCTGGTGCCACTGACCATATGACAAACAAAATAGAAAATTTAAAGGTTTTTAAATCTTTTTCAAAACCATCACATGTGTCTGTTGCGAATGGAAAAACTGTTTCGGTTTTAGGCACTGGAGAAATTAACATTTTTCAACCAAAACACCTTCCAGTGCCTTATATGTACCATCTTTTCCGTTCCAATTGTTGTCTGTTGGGAAAATCACCAACAATTTAAATTGTCATGCAATTTTTTCATCCAATGATGTAATATTTCAGGATATTCTCACCAAGAAGACGATTGGTAATGGGGTCTTCATAAATGGACTTTATTATCTGTGTAGAAACCACACAAAAAATCAAGCCTTGCACGCCGAGTTAAAGTCCATAGATGAAAACCAGTTATGGCATAAGAGACTAGCTCACCCCTCGGAGTTTGTAATGTCAAAAATCTTTCCAAATGTTTGTAAGCCCCTCACTGACTGTGAAACATGTAAATTGTCGAAATCCACCAGATTGCCATTCGGCAAATCCCAAACTTCAACATGTAAGCCGTTTGAACTTATACACAGTGATGTGTGGGGCCCTACTATTGAATCAATGGAAGGTTTTAGATACTTTGTCTTATTTGTGGATGACTTTACCAGAATTAGCTTTGTTTATCTAATGAAGTCAAAAAATGAAGCCTTCAATATCTTCAAGGATTTTCACATTCACATTAAAACCCAATTTCAATCAAATGTCAAAATTTTTCGATCAGATAATGGCACTGAGTTCATGTGCAAACAATATGTTTAAATATCTAAGTGAACATGGCATCATCCATCAAACAAGCTGTGTAGGTACTCCTCAACAGAATGGTGTTGCAGAAAGAAAAAACAGGGATCTCTTGGAAAAAATTCGATCCCTCATGATACATATGAGTATTCCAAAGGGGTTCTGGGCATCTGGTATCCTTACGGCAACTTACCTCATCAACAGGCTGCCAAGTTCAGTGTTAGGGTTCAAATCTCCCTATGAAGTGCTAAAAGGCAGGAAGATTGACTTGACTCACCTCAAAGTATTTGGATGTGTCTGTTACGTACACATTCAAGCCAAAAATCGAGATAAGCTTGATGCCAGGGCAACTAAATGCATATTCATTGGGTATTCCTCTACTCAAAAGGGATATAAATGCTTTGATCCAATCGCCAAGAAATGCATTGTTTCTAAGGATGTCCAATTTGAAGAAAACAATTCTTATTTTGAGCATGCTACAACTCAGGGGGAGGAAGTACTCAATTTGTTACCACTGCCTCAAACCTTTACCAATCCAGTGATACAAGAAGATTCTACAACTAATATACAGGAGTTGAGAGAACCCCAAGATGAATTAAGCACCTTGGAGCAATCTGACAATAGTACAGAGAATGAAGAGATCAATTCCAATCAAGAAGCCCAAGTGATCAGGAGAAACCCTCCCCGTGCAAGAAAGCCTCTAACAAAATTACAAGATTATGTGACTTATGCTTCGCAGTATCCAGTCACATGTAATTTTAGTGCAATGTCTCCTTCCCATGTTGCCTTTGTAAGTGCGCTAGACGAGCATTGTGAACCAACGACCTACCAGGAAGCAGCTCTTCTTCCTCCGTGGAAACAAGCAATGAGAGAAGAGCTCAAGGCTTTGGAAGATAACTGCACGTGGAGTCTTGCTCTGCTTCCTCAAGGAAAGAAGGCTGTTGGAAGCCGATGGATATACAAAATCAAGTTCAAAGCTGATGGCTCTATAGAAAGGTACAAGGCTCGTCTTGTGGCTCGCGGCTTCACTTAGACTTATGGGGTCGACTATAAAGAAACATTTGCTCCTGTTGCCAAGATGAACATCGTGAGGGTTCTTCTCTCTGTGGCGATAAATAGTGGATGGTCTCTCTACCAAATGGATGTAAAAAATGCATTCCTTCATAGAGAACTTCAAGAAGAAGTCTACATGCAACTTCCTCCAGGCTATGGTCCTCTAAAGGATAACTTGGTGTGTAAACTGCACAAGGCAATATATGGGTTGAAGCAATCACCTCGAGCTTGGTATGCCAAGCTTAGCTTTGTGCTGACCACGATCGGTTTCACACACAGTAATGCTGATTCTTCCCTATTTGTCCGCACAAATGAGAAAGGGAAACTTGTGGTTCTTATATATGTTGATGATTTGATCATCACTGGAGATAGTGCTGCAGAAATTGCAGACCTGAAGCAGACACTACAGCAAACCTTTGCCATCAAGGATTTGAGGAAGTTGAAGTACTTTCTGGGAATAGAGATGGCAACTTCCTCCAAAGGATTGTTTATTCATCAACCAAAGTATGTGATGGATCTACTCAAGGAAGAAAAAATGCTTGATTGCAAACCTGCCACCACACCTGTTGACTGCAAACTGAAGCTCAACGTTGATGGAGAGGCCATACCGGATGTAAAGCACTATCAAAGACTGGTGGGACGACTCATTTATCTCACAATCACTTGACCAGATATTACCTATGCTGTTAGCATGGTCAGTCAGTTCATGCATGCACCTACTGTGCATCATATGCACATTGTCAAAAGAATCCTGCGTTATCTCAAAGGTTCCATCGGTCGAGGAATTCTCATGAAGAACAATCAGTCTACTAATATTTTCGGCTATACAGATGCAGATTGGGCAGGGAATGAAGTCGATAGAAAATCTACAACTGGCTACTGTACATTTGTTGGTGGAAATCTCGTCACCTGGAAGAGCAGGAAACAACAAGTTGTTGCTCGCTCAAGTGCAGAAGCAGAATATCGGGCAATGGCGGTCACGGCGTGCGAATTAATATGGCTTAAAGGTTTGCTCTTTGACCTAGGTTTTCCTAGTTCTGCACCCATGTTTCCTATGTGTGACAATCAGGCAGCTATTCACATTGCTGCTAATCTGGTGTTCCATGAGAGAACCAAGCATATTGAGGTGGATTGCCATTTCATTCGGAATCAAGTTCAATCTCAAGTTATCAGCACTGTTTTTACAAGAAGTCATGATCAGCTTGCAGATCTTTTCACCAAACCACTGTCATCAGTTCATCTACATCGTCTTTTAAGCCAGCTTGGATCTACTAACTTACTAGATCCAGCTTGTGGGGGAGTGTTGAAATACATAAATAAATAGTTGCATGGCACATCGGGATGGTTTGGATGATGTATCGGGTTGGTAAAAAATGCATTCCTTCATAGAGAACTTCAAGAAGAAGTCTACATGCAACTTCCTCCAGGCTATGGTCCTCTAAAGGATAACTTGGTGTGTAAACTGCACAAGGCAATATATGGGTTGAAGCAATCACCTCGAGCTTGGTATGCCAAGCTTAGCTTTGTGCTGACCACGATCGGTTTCACACACAGTAATGCTGATTCTTCCCTATTTGTCCGCACAAATGAGAAAGGGAAACTTGTGGTTCTTATATATGTTGATGATTTGATCATCACTGGAGATAGTGCTGCAGAAATTGCAGACCTGAAGCAGACACTACAGCAAACCTTTGCCATCAAGGATTTGAGGAAGTTGAAGTACTTTCTGGGAATAGAGATGGCAACTTCCTCCAAAGGATTGTTTATTCATCAACCAAAGTATGTGATGGATCTACTCAAGGAAGAAAAAATGCTTGATTGCAAACCTGCCACCACACCTGTTGACTGCAAACTGAAGCTCAACGTTGATGGAGAGGCCATACCGGATGTAAAGCACTATCAAAGACTGGTGGGACGACTCATTTATCTCACAATCACTTGACCAGATATTACCTATGCTGTTAGCATGGTCAGTCAGTTCATGCATGCACCTACTGTGCATCATATGCACATTGTCAAAAGAATCCTGCGTTATCTCAAAGGTTCCATCGGTCGAGGAATTCTCATGAAGAACAATCAGTCTACTAATATTTTCGGCTATACAGATGCAGATTGGGCAGGGAATGAAGTCGATAGAAAATCTACAACTGGCTACTGTACATTTGTTGGTGGAAATCTCGTCACCTGGAAGAGCAGGAAACAACAAGTTGTTGCTCGCTCAAGTGCAGAAGCAGAATATCGGGCAATGGCGGTCACGGCGTGCGAATTAATATGGCTTAAAGGTTTGCTCTTTGACCTAGGTTTTCCTAGTTCTGCACCCATGTTTCCTATGTGTGACAATCAGGCAGCTATTCACATTGCTGCTAATCTGGTGTTCCATGAGAGAACCAAGCATATTGAGGTGGATTGCCATTTCATTCGGAATCAAGTTCAATCTCAAGTTATCAGCACTGTTTTTACAAGAAGTCATGATCAGCTTGCAGATCTTTTCACCAAACCACTGTCATCAGTTCATCTACATCGTCTTTTAAGCCAGCTTGGATCTACTAACTTACTAGATCCAGCTTGTGGGGGAGTGTTGAAATACATAAATAAATAGTTGCATGGCACATCGGGATGGTTTGGATGATGTATCGGGTTGTAGTTCGGTGGGAGCACTACTGTGATTTTCCTGAGATTTCTCGCGGGTTTAAGAATCATTGCGGGTATCGTTGAAAGTTTTTGGTGTTCGTGGGTAGTAGTTTTAATTGATCCGGTGCTACCTATTCTGCTATATGGACTATGTTCGCTAAGAAAGTAAATCTCCAATCGCCAACCCCGAAAGTGAGTTAGTTATAGCTCACTCTGCGGGGACGACAAGACCGCTAATGGGACTTAGAGATGTCGTTCAGCTGTTTCTGCGATTTTAACTCATGAAGCCAATTTTGGCCCTTTAGGGATATCGTTGATTTCGACCTTGCCTCGGGGCGCGACTATCCAAATATCATGCTATTGTCGATTATCGACTAAAACATCATATTCCAAAACACCTCGGTAGACCGCAGGTTGCCCTCTCAAGTAGAGAAGAGTTTTGCAGAACCTGTCCGATTTCATCACCGAGGGCTAAGAAGCTTGCTTGCAGTAACGGGTCGTGGGTACTGTCAGTGGTGATGGCGCGAAGATTTTCCACCCTCGTCGAGATGTTCGTAATAATGAATATTCATGCTTTCCGATAGGGGACCATCTCCGGTTTAGCTCCGACGCAGAGATGAAGCTTACGTATTGATCTCGATACTGCACGCATCCTATTTCCGAGCGCCCGTATCGATGGCTCCAAACACCGACCGAGGGAGTTGGAAAACCCAACTTCGTGAGTTAGTCGACAGGCTATTCAACCCAAGATTTCACCATAAGTTCGCGTTGTTTGTTAAGAAGAAGGGACGAGTATGCGCCAGCATAATTACGTGCAACTCAATCGCAGCGCATTTTTGAAGAACCGTTATCCATTGCCTCGTATTGATGACCTTTCGCTGATCACCGGCGGTACCAGTTTTCCCAAGATTAATTCGGCTATCTGGTATTACCGCTATCGATCCGGCAGATGATGCCGACCTTCCTAACGAGATATAATATGAGCCGTGATGCTGCTCGATTGACTAATGCTCCACCCGCATTTGGCGGATTTGATGAATACAAGGTCTGACCGATTTTGGATTGGTTTGTGATTAGTCTCACTTACATTTGGATGACTTCAGAGTGAGATTTATATGGGAGAAAAGAAAGAAAAAAGAAAGAAAGAAAAGAAAGAAAGAAAGAAAAGAAAAGAAAAGAGAAAAGAAAAAGAAAAGAAAGAAAAAAAGAAAAGAAAGAAAAAAGAAAGAAAGAAAAAAAGAAAAAAAAAAGAAAAAGAAGGAAAAAGAAAGAAAAGAAGGAAAGAAAGAAAAGAAAGAAAAGAAAGAAAAGGAGGAGAAAGAGAAAAAGAAAAGAAAGAGAAAAAGAAAAGAAAGAGAAAATAAAAGCAGAAAAAAGAGAAAAAGAGAAAAAGAGAAAAGAGAAAAAGAGAAAAAGAGAAAAAGAGAAAAAGAGAAAAAGAGAAAAGAGAAAAAAGAGAAAAAGAGAAAAAGAGAAAAAAGAGAAAAAGAGAAAAGAGAGAAAAAAGAAAAAGAGAAAAAAAAAGAGAAAAGAGAAAAAAGAGAAAGAGAAAAAAGAGAAAAAGAAAAAAAAAAAAAGTAGAAAAAAGAGAAGAAAGAGAAAAAAGAGAAGAAAGAGAAAAAAGGAGAAAAAGAAAAAGAGAAAAGAAAGCAGAAAGAAAGAGAAGAGAAAAAAGAGAAAAGAGGAAAAAGAGGAAAAAGAGGAAAAAGAAAGAGGAAAGAGAAAAAGAGAAAAGAGGAAAAAGAGGAAAAAGAGGAAAAAGAGGAAAAAGAGGAAAAAGAGGAAAAAGAGAAAAAGAGAAAAAGAGGAAAAAGAGGAAAAAGAGAAAAAGAGGAAAAAGAGAAAAAGAGAAAAAGAGAAAAGAGGAAAGAGGAAAAGAGGAAAAAGAGAAAAAGAGGAAAAAAGAGGAAAAGAGAAAAAGAGAAAAAAAAGAGAAAGAGGAAAAGAGGAAAAGAAGAAAAAAGAGGAAAAAGAGGAAAAAGAGAAAAAAAGAGGAAAAAGAGGAAAAGAGGAAAAAGAAAAGAAAGAGAAAAAGAGAAGAAAGAGAAAAGAGAAAAAGAAAAAAAGAGAAAAAGAGGAAAGAGGAAAGAGGAAAAAAGAGAAAAAAGAAAAGAAAGAGAAAAAAAGAGAGAAGAAAGAGAAAAAAGAGAAAAAGAGAAAAGAAAAAAAGAGAAAAAGAGGTGGAATAGGAAAAGAGGAAAAAGAGGAAAAAGAGGAAAAGAGGAAAAGAGGAAAAAGAGAAAAAGAGGAAAAGAGGAAAAAGAGAAAAAGAGGAAAAGAGGAAAAAGAGGAAAAGAGAAAAAGAGAAAAAGAGGAAAAAGAGAAAAAGAGAAAAAGAGAAAAAGAGAAAAAAGAGAAAAGAGGAAAGAGGAAAAAGAGGAAAAAGAGGAAAAAGAGGAAAAAGAGTGAAAAAGAGAAAAAGAGGAAAAGAGGAAAAAGAGGAAAAGAGAAAAAGAGGAAAAAGAGGAAAAGAGGAAAAAGAGGGAAAAAGAGGGGAAAAGAGGAAAAGAGGAAAAGAGGAAAGAGGAAAAAGAGAAAAGAGAAAAAAGAGAAAAAAGAGAAAAAGAAAAAGAAAAAAGAAAAAAAAGAAAAAAGAAAAAGGAATTAATCATCACTACACCGACAAAATTAAAAAAAAACATAAAAGGAAGAAAAAACCGTGGAGGTTTCTCTCTCCCAATTGTGTCATCCTTTCTTCATCATCTTCCCCACGCATCAAATCCCACCGTCCCATACAAACCTATTTCCTCATTTCTACCGAGTCACTTACCAACAACAAATTGAAGTCAGAAAGCGGGTATAATGCAACAATTGAGGAATATCCGCTACCATAGACGCATTTCATATGTACCCAAAAGAAGAAGGATGGGACACACCGAGCTCACGGAGCTAATGGGTTCGAATACAAGGTACGATATGCATGATCGCGTTAGTATCTTGCAAAGTTCGAGGCGAAGGTGATTGACGTCCGCGTTAGTGTCGTGCCACTTCCACTCGAAGACTGAAGAGAGATCGAGTAGCAAAGCGCGGAGACAAAACTGCCTACTAGTATGTGTGTCTAGTTGATGAGTTTTGTAAGTCTTTCTGTACTAATTTCTCTTAGTGATTGTCCTGGCTTGGGAGCCCGAGGATTTTCCCAGTGGTGGGTTTTGCCTCGTTAAATCCTACATCCTGTGTGCACATTTTATTTATCGTTTTAATTGCATATGTGTAGGATAGTTTGGATGTAATGTGGATGTGAAATTTAAATTAAAAATCGAAATTGACAATTGAATTAAGTTGGAACCTATTCGCCCCCTCCTCTAGGTTAGATTATTACCATGCTTGAACTTTCAATTAGGGTACAAATGGGTTTGCAGTCAAAGCTTCAAGCCGCAGCTAAAGATAGGCCCTACTTTCTGTTCTTCTGACCTATATTCTTATTATTCTTGCTCGGGACCAAATGTAGTCAATGGCATGAAAGCCTTCTTTTCAAGTTTGCATTTGGGATTTAAAATATCGGAATAAGCGTAAGCAAATGTCGAATGTCTGCATGAGTTTCTGCTTGATCAATATTTATCTTTCATGAAGGGTTGCGGACCATTCGGTCTACCAAATTTTGGTAACTTGAACCAATTGAACCTGGATCTTCATGGCTGATATAACTGGGATTGGATGAATGAGTTGCTGCCGAGATCGCCTAATCCGGATTATCTTGAGTTGGATGTAAGTAAGATGTATTTACACTTATGTTATGCAATACCCAGATGCAACTCTTAAATATTCTAATTTTATTCATTCCTGTAAAAAGTCGTCGGTTTATCAAATGCCATGAAGAATGCGCAGAGCATAAATGGAATCCACCAAAGTCTGTGCCGATTTGCTTGTTGTCACGTCTCAAGACTATCTTTATATCCAGATTTAAGGGACGACGTGTTGATATGGAAGTGGCAAGGTATTTGTTACTGAACAGTGAAGTTTTGAATAGCATGACTATTATTACAGGGCATAAACTTTTGTATATAAAAGAGGAGTCATACAAGGAGTTTTGTGCGTTTCAAAGGGGATCAAAGGCTTGTGAAGTTGAATTTATCTACGCTGCAATTCTAGGTTTTACAGGGATTTTGTTATTGAAGTTGTAAACTAAAGCATCATGTATGTTGATCTTAAGAAAAATTTTGTCAAATGAATTTGTTTTCCATTGTCTAAATTACTTATCAACTTTGTTTAAGTTGTTTAACAATGGAGGAATTTGGTTAGGGTGACTTGCATGTATTAAGAATAATCATCCACATCTGCACTCATGCCATTGTCAGCCAGTTGACACAATGTTTGGGTTTTGGGTTTAGTGCCATTAGCAAGGACAAAGGTTCAGGGTCTACCCTAGTAAAGGAAATTGGATCAACCAGCTCCAAGTTGTTCTAAATTCCTGTATTTGATTACAAATTTTGAGTGGAAATTCACACTTTTTCAATTAATACATACGTTATCAAACAAAAGAAAATTGTAATAAATTAAGGGCCCATCAGGAAACGTTTTGCAAAACGATTATTGAAGAATTGTTTGTAAAATGAAAATGACAAATAGGATTTTGCATTTTTATGATTTGAGAATGCGTCTAGTAGTGAGGGTAATGGGGTGGAGAATGTGGTGATGGTGGCGGTGGTGGTGGCCGCAACGGTGAGACGGTGGAGGTGGTGATAGCCATACTGGTGGGGTTGATGGCGGTTGATAATATGGTGGTGGTGGTGGTGGTGGTAGTGGGGTTGGCAGTAGAGGTGCAAATGGTGGTGGCGGCTGCAACGGTGAGATAATGGAGGTGGCGAGGCTGATGGCAAATATGTAGTGGTGGCGGCAAAGGTGCAGGTCGTGGTGGTAATGGTGAGACGATGGCAGTGGTGTCAGTTGTGGCGATGGTGAGACGGTGAATATGGTGGTGGGAGGTGGTGGTGTCAAAGATGGTGGCGATGGAGGTGGCGGCGATGGTGACGGTAGTGGTGGCATACATGATTTTATTTTTTTTATTAAAACTCTAACTTTGTTTTGTAATGCATCTTTTATTTTCTATTATTTTGAAAAATATTCTTGAAAAACATCAATTTGATGTTCTACAAAATTAGGCTAAATATTGTTTTTTGCGTTTTTCGTTTTTGTTTCTTGCCAAATGTATTTTTACCCTATTTTTTATCTGCAAAATGAAAAACTGTATAGCAAAATGTTAAGGAACTCAATTATCAAAATGAATCCAATTTAGCATTGCCTTAAGAATTGAGATGAATCTAGTACACCGGCTGGAGGGGACCCCGTCTAGTTTTAGTCATTTCAGCAGAAGGCATGGTGGCAGGAGTGAAATATCATGGGTCGGAAGGACGTCTTGATATGTATAAGGTTGTGCTATCCACACCTGTTTTTACTTCCTACACACCCTTTTCAACTTCGATTGTCGGATCGAATGAATTGAATAAAATCTAAGGCCAGAAATTAACATTGACACAATATAGTGACAAAATGAGAGTTTAAAGTTTGTTCACCTCATATAATATTATTGTCGGGAAAGAAACCCTTGTTCTTTTAGTGTGTTAGAATCTAGATTAGGGGTGGGCAAACGGGCCCTCGACCCGCGGGTTGGGGCAGGTCCAACCGATTCGGGACGAGTCCGGGACAAGTGCAAAAGTTTTTAAAAGACAATGGGGCGGGGTGGGTCCAAAAACTAAAATAAATGGGCCCCCAGCCCGAATCTCTATCTCTCTCGATTCTCACTTTTCCTAACCTAATTTACAGAAAGCAGACATCTCCAGAAAAGATTTTTAGTCCAATCCTTTGTTTTTTTCTCTCTCCATTCAACACTTCCAGTCTCTCTCTCTCTCTGAGTCTACCTCTGGCCTGAGTCTCCACACCATAACTATCATACTTCTCATCCACCCAATCACCTTCATACCTCCCACTCATATGATAGTAATTAAACCCCACTTCCTGAACACTTTCCTCTATCTAATTCACCCACATAAACATTCTTATTACTATACACCTGCACCCATGACCCCAAATTCGGCTTTTTTCCAACTTGGGCTTCGACCCAATTGACCAAAGAACAAGTTGAGCGAGCTTAGAGGCGCAAGAAGACGAACAAAGCTTGATTGGCAAAGAGTGGGAAAGAAACAATCGAGTCGAAGCAAAACGGGGAAGTGCAACGTTGAGAGAAATCAAAAGGTTTAGACTCTGCCCACAAGCTTCAGCACAAGCGGCATCTCCGCAGCAGTCGTCGCTGCCACCACCGGCAACACAGAGAACAAAGACGAGATGGGTTCTTCTCTCTCTTGACTCTCACTCTCAGTCTCTCAGTCCACTGTGCATAGAAGAAGAAGGCAGAAGGCAGAAGAAAAAAAAAAGAAACGAAAAAAGATTGGAACCGTGGACTTGTAGGACCCGGCCCGTTTCAAACAGTTCGGGTCAGGTTCGGTTCCAATTTCCAAATATATAGGATGGGCCCTGCCCTGTTTGAAAATAAAACGGGTCCGATTTGGTCCCTCTAATTTTGGGCCCGGTCTGGCCCGTGCCCACCCCTAATTTAGATTGCAGTTAACTTATCATACGTAGGTGGCGTTAATTTTTAAACACCATTTATTTTTAACTAGTTAACATCAACATATATAAGGTTTTATTTAGGGATCTTTAGATATTGACCCTCACAACTCATGATTTTTAAATATAAACCCACATATAATTAAGCATCCAATAAAAACCCACAATTCAAAAAAACTGCCACATAGGAATATAAGTAACCTACTATTACAATTTATTTACAATTTTTGCCACAACCCTTTTATACCGTTTCTCATGACACTTGAATTTTAGCTTCAATCAAGGGCATTAAAATCTGATTAATCATCCTAACGTTTTTTTTAATATTTTTTGAATTTCTACAGCAATCTAATGCATTACTTTATATCATAACTACATCAATTTTTTAGAATAAATTATTTTGCTTATATATAATAGTAAAACGTCTTACCTATACAAGTAATATTGCCATATTGTAGAAAATTTACCTACAGTATATACAAATAATTTTGGCAATTTACCTATGATATATTTTTTTTGTGAACAATCCTATATATGCAAATAAAATTCTCATATATTGTTGGTAATTTACCTATAATTTAATACTAGGTGCATTAATAGCAAGTATGTTACAGCCCGTACCGGAGAATAATATTATTTTATTCCCGGAGGTGCAAAATGACGATTTTGCCCTTGGTTGACCTTTCGGTTGACTTTTGCGTCGTAACTCGTACGACGCATTCACTTGTACTTTCGTGACGTGCTCGTCGCTACGAACGCGTAGACGCTAGCGGAACACCATTCGGAGTTCGAATGAGCATTTTACGGACGTTAACCTAATTGCGTTTCGTATTTGGGCCTCAGGCCCAATAATTTCTGTGGGCCCAGCCCACTACCTCAATCTCTACTCTTCTCTCTGTCACTCTCTCGAACTCTCACTCAATCTCTCTGTACTCTGTCCCTGTCTCCCTCACTGTTTCTGCCTCAATCTTTTTCCCAGCAATCAGACAGCTTAATCTCCCTCGAAAATTGACTGAGCACACCCGAGCCACCTTCCTATTTGGCCACCACTGTGCTTGCAGACTATCACCACTGCGCACCGAGCTCACTGAGCTCGACCTTGAGCCCAGAAAATCAATGAAACAAAACCCCAGAGATTACTCTGGACACCCCAACTCAAATTCAAGCTCTCTGACCCAATCTCTGGCCAGGAATGATCACTGCCACTTTCATCGTCCTTGTCGAAACCAAAATGCTTGGACTTGAACCACTGCAAACTCTGAAATTCAAAAACCCAGAACCTGTAAATTGATCTAGCCACCCACGTTGGCAGCCATCGAACCTGTGGCCACCTTCGAGCTCGATTCGACTCCAGTTCATCACAAACATCGTCACCATCACCAACCTCGTCATTCTGGACCATTCTTGAACCCAGAAATCCTCGAACACTGTCGAACTCGAAACCCATAAATTGACTATTAACTTACTTATTGGCAAACTTAATTTATGTCTACACTTTTAATGACTGTAGTTTAGTATTTGTCCCGTATTTTCGGTAAACCTTGTACTTCGTAGTATTTACTTGGTTTATCGGATAGACTTGATGTTTGTAGACCGACTCAGTAATGTATTAGGCCATGGAAATTAGTGGGCCTCGACCCATATTTCCATTTAGATTTATGCCATTAAATTGGTGATTTATGTATTATCTTATATGCGTATTACAATTATCGTACCAACCCTACTTTCGAGGGTTTAGGGAATTAATTATTTTAATTCCCTATTTATGCGTTTGGATCTTATTCGTTTGACGGGCCTTGGGCCGCATTTGGGTGAACTTTGGAAACGATAATTTACTATCATATTTGGGTTCACCTAATCTACCATTAAGTTGGTATTTATATACCTTGGTACCCGTATGGCGTATTCTTGGTATTTTACGTATTGTGGTTAATTACTTGGTATTTCGGGTACGGGACCCGAGAATACTTTATTTAGTGGTAGTTTTAAAGGTTATCCCAAAAAGGGAAATTACCTTATACTGTTTTATCTAAGAATACTCCGTGGCATGTTTTTATACGCTCAACTGGGGAGGCTTACACGGTGTTATTGTACTGTCCCGGGCCAGGACCAGCCTTCACGTGATTGTTCACACCCGCACCGATACGCTCACTATGGATCCATAGTAAGGTGCCAGCCTGTTCGAGGACGCATGGGCGCCCGAACTCGTTGTGACGCGATTAGCGCCAGCTTCACGTGATCGTAGTACATGAGCGTAACTTTATTTATACACCCAGCCTGTTCATGACAGAATATATCTGTATGAACTCGTGTGTCTGCCTTGCCTAACCGAGCATTTATTTTTGTAGTTGAATTGTGATATTATCTCGGATTTTCACAGATGCCACGGATACTTGTATTTGATTTACAGTTTCTTCGTATAGCTTTATTTATGAACCTTTTTATAAAGTATTCTACGCCGAAAGGTGGCTTTCTGCCCGTTTCGGACGGTAAGTACATTTCCGTACTTACCTTGATTTTCTACCTATTAGTATATTATGTTTTCAAGGAAGGTTTTATAAAACTTAATACCTGTTTTACGGCGAGGGGTTAGTATTTTCAAAAAGGAAAGGTTTTCACAGAAATAATTAACTATGGCCCACTCACCCTTTTGTTTTGCGCCCCTCCAGGTTTTGCGGTTTGGAGCTATCGACATCGAGACCCGGTGGTATGAAGTTGTTCTGAATTCTCTTTATTTGTAAATTCTCAGTATTTTGTATTCGTGCGATATCTGTATTTATTCATTAATTCTTCAAATATTCTTTATTTATTCAAATTGGCTTTCGTCACCCTACGTGGTGTCGGCCAGCACATCCGACTTTTGGGTGTCCACGTGTACATCCGGGTCGGGATGTGTCAAAGTAGGTAAATTATGTATGTAATTACCAATTCACCTACATTTTTGTTTATGTAAATGTATATGTATATTTGGCTTTTTTTTTCTCTGTCCTAAAGATTAATTTACCTACAATTTTTATGTCCATTAATCTATTTAAAGTACAATAATTTACCTATATATAATGGTATAGACATATTGTAATCGGTAAATTGGCGTAATCGGTAAATTGGCATTTGAGTGTGCCAAACTATCGGCTTTTTTGCTTTTTAAATTGGGTAAGAAAGGGAAAGATTGAACCAACAAATCCCTAAATTTGTGCCAATTCAAAAATGAAAAACCCTATCAAATTGATATTAATTGATCCAAACCTAATAGCTTATATCACGTTAAAAATTTAATTGGGGGTACTTTTGGAATTCGAGAAAGATAAAATCTAATACACCAAGCTTAATTAGGAGATTTGCTTAGTTGGATCCTAGTCACCGGGTTTTAATTAGAAAAAAATGTTAACATGGGTTTTATGTAACAGAAAATGAGTTTAAGGGGGATAAGTCAAATTTTC
Source organism: Gillenia trifoliata (assembly GCA_018257905.1). Classification (NCBI taxonomy): domain Eukaryota; kingdom Viridiplantae; phylum Streptophyta; class Magnoliopsida; order Rosales; family Rosaceae; genus Gillenia; species Gillenia trifoliata. The sequence continues at coordinate 16,059 of JAEHOF010000323.1, forward strand.
AG
>JAEHOF010000023.1:0-17651 GCA_018257905.1 Gillenia trifoliata
AGTGTAAACAGTTGCCCCCTTAAACTTACTGAAGCCGTTGGTATTCTCGGCTTTAGTCAAGTTTAAACTCCTCGAGAACTCTGTTTTCAGATTTCGAATCTGTGATCCTTATCCAAATCTTGGAAATGACCATCAAATAAAGGCGCCATAACTGGCTCTGGTCAAATCCAAAATCCCTTGGTAATCCCCCAAATCTTCGAGACTCTTCAGAATACCCTCTATTTATACCTACATCTTCTGAGTTATAGAACCAATACTAGCAACACCATTCTTGGTATCATCTAATATCCAGTCCTTTTCTCATCCTTCATCCTTCATCCTTAGTGATGAAAGGGAATTCTCCATCCATGTCATTAGTCTTGCATAATCCCTACAAAAATGAGAACAGGCCCTCAAGGCTTGTTCCAATTTTCGAATGGTTTTCATATCCTAATACACCCTTGTTACCAATGACTGGTTTACTAATGGGGATTCCACCATGCCCCGTCCTTGCCATAAGTCTGGAGTTTGTGCGTAATCTCTTGGGGATCCGTTGGAAACTCCTCTCGGATCCCCAAGGCAATTTATCCTCTGGCCTCCACTCCTTCCTCATCTCACTTTCCTTGATCTCAAGAATGAGATGAGTAGGGATGGGATTCTCCAGTACTCCAGCCCTTCCGCTTCAATTCCTCTGTCTGGCGTACAAGAGGATGGCGCAGCAGCACTGGAAACAGAACATCCCCAGTCTGCTGCCTATCCTCTCCTACACTCTCCAGAGTTGTGAGAGCGAGATGGCATCCATCATTCCAGGTCCTTCATATGAGTAAATAGGATCAATATTCTTTGTGGATCCTATTTACTTTGCCTTTCTTCATCGAGGAGGAAGATGATGAAGAAATCAAGACCCAGAAGTCTGCACCTAGCTGATGATGTAAAAAGTTTCCCTGGAAGCTTCTACTCGATGTTGTAATTAGGGCTAAATACTTATCAATGAACTTTCTCCTTCTTAGTTTATTGTCGGGTTGTAAGAACAATTTCTATCCTATAATAAAACAAGTTTATTTTTCTATCCTATTTGTTCAAACAAGATCTCCCAAAAATAATCTAACTGTTTTACTAATTCACTGATTTCGACCAGCATCCCTAATACACCATCGGGTTGAAAATACCAGATCTACCCTTTTTTAACTTACACTAGCCGTTTTAAGGTCGGCTAGCCTAAATTAAAACTGTTCGCATTTTTCTCGGATTTCGTGCATTTATGTCAAGCGCCATTTCTTGGCGCACTAACATTGATTAAATATTAAAACGTTTCTTCTTCCCACGATCTCCGAGAAAAGTAACGGGGACCCACAACTGCCTTAACTGTGCTCAGTACAAATTGCACCCCTTTTTCTATTTCTAGACATCTATTTCCTCCTTCAAAATTCAGAGGATATTCAGAAAAATATCAAACTCTAGCAACCAAACCGAACTCCTACCTTCAAAATTCACTTCTCTCCCAAACTCTTTCACTCGAAAACCTAACCATGGCCCCCTCTAAGGAACCCCAGTATGTCACCGGCGAACGCCTTGCCGATCTTAAAAAGAAATGGGCGGCGGCCCTTCAGGCCTGCCCCCCAAACACTTATACCCAATCTGTTCTCACTCCACTTCACGATGCCTACACCATCGGCCCTTGCTGGTTATCTCCCAGTATTCCTCCAGCCATCGATCGGGTTGACATGAAGCCCTGGACGTGCCCCCACCCATTTATGCGTACCTTGGAGAACACCTCCTGGAAAATGGTGGAAAGGGGTTTTCCATCCCCATACGTGCACTGAGCTGAATCCGATCGACGGAATATGGGCCTCACATGGTCCGATTGGGTCGACAAGTTGGCACCTCGCTTCGGGGATCAATGGCGCAGCAACGGCATCTACTACCTGATCCAGATGACAAAGATTCCCCAGGCAGCCGATCTCGGCTTGGTTTTTTTCGCCGCCATGTATTGGAACACCACCACCAACACCTTTGATTTTAGGTGTGGCCCAATGTCTCCCACAGTCTTGGACATGGCCCAGTTATTTGGCCTTCGCCCATCGGGAAGGGTGGTGGATATCACAGGAGACTGGAGTGATGCTTACATCCAGACCGCCCAAGCTAAAGAAGCAACCCGCTCACAGCTTTTCAAGGTTGAACCCGAATCCGACTTCAGCGATCATACTGCCTTTGGCAGTTATCCAAGGTATTACGCTGATCGGTTTGCACAAGACCCTGCTCGGGAACATGTCCATTTCCTGGTCTATTTCCTGAGCAGGTTTCTTATTCCAAACGCATCAAAATGCGTTAAGTCGGAATGGTTCCCCCTGGCATCTGCTCTCCACTCCTTCAATGATCTGGCCATGGGTCCCTTTGTCTTGGCTCATATATACCATATGATGCACAAGATGACCTGCCCTAAGCCTTTGTTTTTGAACTTCAACGGGCCCACCTGGATGCTGCAGATATGGCTCCAGTGGTATTTCCCCCAGCTTAGGGCTCCAGACATCAGCTTTAGGGATGACATTGTCCCTGCACTCGAACTGAAAGCTTCTGCGGCGATGAATCTCCCATCCGTCGTCTACATGTTTTATTTTGGCGAGTGCAGGACAAGGACAACAAGCGAGTGGACGGTATCTGCCACCAGGACCTATTCTTGGTTTGCAGACAGATCCTTCCTTGAAGGATTAGGAGCTGATCCGGCCTTTGCCCGCCACTTCTTTAGCTGTATTTACCCCCGAGACCTTTCTTGGGGAGTGGGTCGTGCATCCCGACACACCTACGGAGTTGAGGTCTATCATCCCAACTTCCTCTGCTGGCAGTTTGGTTTACTCCAAACCATTCCAGGACCACTGTTCGACAGCCTAAATGGGGCAACCTCCTTCCGAGTTAAGAAGCCATCCGATGCCCAAATAGTTGTCGCTAGGAAGAACCTGTTCATCATTCAGAAGGCTTGGGTCAAACCCGATACCTTCAACGTTCAATGCACCCAAGCCTTTGACACTTGGTGGGAAGCTCAATTCGCGGAAAGGTTTCCCGAACACCCCCTCCAAGCCAACCGTCGTCTCTTTCAACACTTTGATATCGGGGGTGAGATGAGTGCTGACTACTAGAGGAAGCTATCTCGGGAGTTGATCATCAAGAACCGAAAGGTTCTTATTGGTAAGTTCTTGGTCTTGCCCATGATTAAGTTAGTTTCATCCCGTTATCGGGATGACCTTTTTCCTTGTCAACTGACCATCTTCTTTCATATTTTCAGTTGGCATTCCTCCTTATGATAGTAATAACACCGAAAACATCTTTGGAGATGATTATGAGGAGGAAGTCCAACAAGTGGTCCTGCCCCCAGTCGGCCCATCCCGACCTTCCAGAAAGGGCAAGGAAAAGATTGCAGAAGCAAGGACTAAGAGCCGTGAAGACCGGCCCTCGGCCCCAATCCGACAAAACATTCAGCAAGAACCTGAGGTCCTGCCTTCAACTCCTCCTCCTGCTCCTGCTCCTGCAAGTCCAATTGCTGAAGCAACTGTAGCATCTCCTCACTCTAGTAAGTCTTTCCTCTTTAAGCAAACTATCAATGGTTTTCTTAGTTTTCTACTAACTTTTTGATCTTGCCTTAACAGATAGGCCATCAAAACGGAAACGACGAACCATTGGAGAGGAGGATACATCAGAAGGGTCAACTGCTGCCCCTAGGGGAGCAATTCCTCAGGTATTGGCCTAATCCTTTAAAGGATATACCAATCCGATTATTTTCCTTATCCGACCAAACACTAACTAATTTAATTCTGATATAGGATGATAGTCTTCCGGACCCATTTGTGGTTCCCGAAGCAATTCAGGCTCGAGATCCTCTCTTCCCTGAGCATTTCATGGGCATTGACACCAATGTCCCTACACCCTTGGCTGTAGAGAGGCCACCTGCTGGAGTAGCCCTTTCCTTTCCAGAAAAACTTCTCCAAATGGAAAGGCGCCTGGAAATCTACAGTGCCCGCTTCGGGGAATCAGCCGTTCCGGGTGTCTCGGCTGAACCTTCCCAAACTGGCTTCTCTCCTCAGAAGAAGAAGCATAAGAGGAGAAGTCATAGGGAAGCTAGCCCTCCCTTGCCAGAGGTAAACATTTAACCCGACCAATCTTCATTTGTTAGTATTCTTGTAGCTCAGGCTTCGGGTTGATAATTTATTTGTTCCTTTAGGTCCCTGTTGAGTCAACCGGGGAAGGAGAACCAACCTCAGATTCTGTAGGAACTTCTCCTCAGCCAGTACCTTCCCCACCTGAAAATCTGGAGCTGGCCTTGGTCCTTGTGGATGAAGAACCTCCAGTCCTTCCCTCAAGTCCTCAAGTGTCTCCTGTTGATCGGGTTGCCACACCATCAAGTCCAGTGGTTCAATCCGATGTTCAGGCGATAATTTCTGAAGAAACGGCAAGGACTGTGCTCATTCCAACCACTAGTGGTTGGGATGTGTCAACCTCCTCTGAGCAGCAACTAGTTGAAGAGGTATGTTGAATTACTTCCTTTCATAATTTCCTATCTCGAGAAGCTTTCTAATGCTAATATATGTGGTCTCCCTTTGTCAGGTTGAACCTTCTCCAACTGCCTCAAGTGCTGCTGAGGTTCTAACGTCCTTCGGAGGAACTCAACCCGTTGAGGTTGTAGGGCCATCAGTGGCCGGTACTCAAGAAGGCCCCTCTTCTGGGTCTAGACCTTCAGTCCTCCTTCAGCTAGCCCGGTTAAAAAGGCTGAGCAGTGGACCTCCTCCCAAGACTCCCCAAAGAGATATTGAAGATGCCAAGAACACGGTGAAATCTTGGGTTGGTCAAAACTTTGACATGGATGCAGTGGCCGAGTCAGCCCAACAAATTCAAGATGCCATCAATTTATTGGCACAAGTTGGTTTGCTTCCTAAGTCCGATCATAGTTCCTTCCTTTCTTGCTTGACCATTATTGGTCAAGCACATCGAGACTTTGAGGAGGCAACCAATAAGGCACGGGCAGCTCAATCCTTCATCAGTGCTCACTGTGAGAGATCTTCCCAGCTTCATTCCTCAGTGGAAGAATGCTCTATAATCGGGGACGAGTTGGCCACTGTATCGGATAAGCTTGAGGCTCTGCTGGCTGAAGTCAATCTCTTGAAGGCCCAACAATCGGAATTGGAGGAACTCTTGAGGGTCAAACTTGAAGTCGTATCTCCTCTTCAAGTTCAAATTCAAGAGATGACTGCTCAGCTGAAGGAGAAAGGAAGTGAAGCCCACAGGCCAAAGATATTGGAAGCTAGGGTTAAGGCAGAGTTTGAACAATGTAAACTTTTAGCTCGCTCCTTAGATTTTGGCTTTCCTTCCTTATAGTTTGTTTGTAAATATGAAGAACAATTCTCGTTTTATAATAAAAAAAATAAGTTTATCTTCTTATCTTGACACTGTTCAAACGAAACTATCACAAACCCGTTAGTCGGATTGTTCCAAATAAATATCTCTAACATCCCAGAGAGTTGGGAAATATTTCTTCAGGAACTTTCCATTTATGAAATGTTGCTGCTGAACTCCTTCCACCGATCTCAGCTTGTATGCCCCCTTCCCGATTACTTGATCAATCAAGAAAGGTCCTTCCCAGGTCGGGCTCCACTTTCCAAACCCTTTAACTTGGGTTCCAAATGGTAGGATGGCCTTCCATACCAACTCGTCAGGTTGGAAAGTCTTTCCTTTGACCTTTTTATTGTACGCTCTAGCTACGGACTGCTTGCCTGCCAGGATTCTGTTCAAAGCCTCCAGCCGATTCTCATCTAGATTCTCCACCTCCTGACACATAGCCTGTAAATATTCATCCGAGTGTAGACCATATTGGTTTTGAACTCTCAGAGACATTACATTGATTTCCATCGGGAGCACCGCATCTTGGCCATAAGTTAGAGCAAACGGTGTAGTCCCTGTACCAGACCTTTTAGAGGTCCGATAGGCCCACAAAGTATCTCCCAACTTCTCATGCCATTTTCTTGGATTATCATCAGTCATTCTCTTGATGATGTTTACCAAGACTTTGTTGCTTGCTTCGGCCTGGCCATTAGATTGTGGATAGTAAGGGCTGGATTGTATGAGCTTAATTTTGAACTCTTCTGCAAATTCCATCGTTTCCTTAGATATAAAGGATGGACCTCTATCAGTTACGATAGTTTCAGGTATCCCATATCTGTGCAAAATTTTGCTCTTTATGAACTTGATGACCTCTACAGAAGTGATCTTCTTGATAGCCACGGCCTCTACCCACTTGGTGAAATAATCCGTAGCTACTATAATAAAAGTATGTCCTTTGGACGAAGGAGGATATATCTGTCCGATGAAGTCCATGGCCCAGCCCCTGAAGGGCCATGGCCTTACTACTGGGTTCATCGGGATGGCTGGGACATGCTGAAGAGGTCCATGCTTCTGGCATTCTTCGCATCCTTTGGCATAATCCTGTCAATCTTTTTCCATTCTTGGCCAAAAATAACCATACCTTCGGATTAGCCAACGCATTTTGACCCCAGCCTGATGAGCACCACATACTCCTTCGTGGACTTCAGCCATTATTTTCATGGACTCAATATCTCCCAAACATCGTAGTAGAAATCCATCTGGTGTTTTTCTTACTAGAGCTTGGTCCCATATTGAATAGTTTGAAGCTTGAGTCCTAAGCTTCCTTTCCGTCTGTACTGATGGATTGTTAAGATATTTCAACAGTGGAACCCTCCAATCTTCAACTTCGGGTTCGATAATCATAACATCCATTTCAAATTCTCTATCGAATACAGAAGGAAGTGACCTTGTTTGAACCTCAACCCATTCATTGGATTGCCCAAACTGAACTTGCACTCCAGAGGCAATTTGGGCCATATCATTGGCAGCCAAATTCTCCTCTCTAGGGATGTGTTCTGCTGTAATGCAATCTTCCCAGGTTTTTATCAAGAACCCGACGGCACTCATATAACTAGCCATCACCAAATTTTTGCACTTGTATTCTCCAGTAAGTTGGTTGATGACTAATTCGGAATCACCGAATATATCCACACTTGGTGCCCCCAGTTCCATTAGTATTTCTAATCCGATTATGAGTGCTTCATATTCGGCTCGGTTGTTAGTCAGACCATCAAAGTCTAGGTGAAATGAATAACGATAATGATCGCCTTTAGGACTAACCAATACTACTCCTGCACCCGAGGCTCTATTCGTGCAGGATCCATCAAAGAACAATTTCCAAGGTGTAAGCCATAAACTGGCAATATTCTTGGAAATCTCGAAAGAAGCATCCTTTCCCTTTCGGATTAGCAGACTGGATATTGCTGCTTCCGATATCTTAGGAGGTTGCTCTTTCAATACTATCGTATTGCTTGGATGGGATGCCAAAAAGTCTGCAATAGCTTGTCCTTTAATAGCCTTCTGAGGCACATATTGGAAGCAGAATTCTGACAGAGCCAACATCCATTTTCCAATCCGACCAGCCATCATTGGCTTGGATAACATGTATTTGACCACATCCGTATTGGCAATTATGTGGACTGTGTATGGCAACATGTAATGTCTGAGTTTGACCGATGTAAATACAAAGCTAAGCATAGCTTTTCAATTGGGGTGTATCTGGTTTCCACATCAGTCAGACTCCTGCTTAAGTAGTAAACCGTCTGCTCCTTGCCCTCTTCATTGTCTTGGGCTAGTAGACTGCCAATAGACTCCTCCGAAGCTGATATATACAGCTTAAGAGGTTTCCCTTTCTTCGGTGGCATCAAAACAGGTGGTTTAGCCATGTACTGCTTGATCTCATCAAAAGCCTTCTGGTGACCGACTTCCCATCTGAACTTTTCCGTTTCTTTGAGCTTTAGCAGCGGAGATAGAGGCTTAAGCTTTCCAGCCAAATTTGCAATGAATCTCCTCAAGAAATTAATCTTTCCAAGCAACATTTGAAGCTCCTTTTTATTTCTTGGCGAGGGTGCATCTATGATTGCCTTGGCTTTATTCTTATCTACCTCTATTCCTCTTTGATGAACCAAAAATCCTAAGAAGTTGCCTGCCCTTACTCCAAAGGCACATTTCTTTGGGTTCATCCTTAACTTGTGCGACCTCATCCTTTCTAGCACTTGTCTCAAATCTGCTAGGTGTTCTATATCGGTTTTAGATTTGACTACTACATCATCGATATAGACTTCTAAATTATGACCGATGAGGTCGTGGAAGATAGCATTCATGGCTCTTTGGTATGTAGCCCCGGCATTTTTCAATCCGAAGGGTATGACTACATACTCAAAAGCTCCAACATGGCCAGGACATCTAAAGGCAGTTTTATGAATATCTGCTTCAGCCATTCTGATTTGATTATAACCAGCATTTCCATCCATGAAGGATAGAATCATATGATTGGCTGCCGCATCGATAGACATATCTGACATAGGCATTGGATAAAAATCTTTAGGAGTAGCATCGTTCATATTTCTATAATCGACACAAACTCTTATTCCCTTAGTCAAAACCTTTATTACAGGTACAATATTAGCCAGCCATTCCACATATTTGGCTGGTCTAATAAATTTTGCCTTTAACAATTTCTTTATCTCTTCCTGGACTTTTTCTTCTATTTCCTTAGACATTCGTCTTGCTGCTTGCTGGACTGGCTTGTATCCCTCTTTGATTGGCATTCTGTGCTCCACCAAAGCTGGATCTAACCCTGGCATCTCATCATAATGCCATGCAAAACAGTCCTTGAATTCTGTTAGCAGCTTGATCAGCTCAACCCGATACTCACTGGACAGCAGGGTACTGATTCGAATTGGCCTTGGATCATCTTCGGCCCCCAACTCAATGGTTTCTAAGGGATCTTGGACTTCTGGCAATGGTTGATCTGGTTCACTTGAAACGAACTCTGATATGTCAAAGCTTGGCTCAAGGTCATCAGGCCAATCCAAATCATAAGTATACTCGGCTGTCTGTGCTTCAGTCTCGATGGCTGATATGTCTAAGGCTTTAATGAAATCTTCCTTGATTACTGAGGCACTAGCATGATCTCCATCCTCTTCCCTGGATGAAATCTTTTTAAGTGCCCGCCTATCTTTTCCGTACTCTCCCAGCCTTTGGATCAGTGATCGGATAGCCATCACTCGATCTCTATTTTTGTTGGATGTACCTATCATAAAGATCAGAGGCTAGGGATCAAGAATGGTCGGTCCCATTCTTCCTGGGTCATTGATACACCCGATTCCAGGAGCTTTCGGGCCGTCACCTGTGTAGGGCGGCCGTCTTTATCAGCTCCCGTGCATCGGAATGCCCCCATGTACGGATTATAGAAGTTTGCCTCTGAAATGCTGGCTGTCGGGAAGACTGGCCGTAGGTCGGCCTGTACCAGCTCCCAGAACCCTTCCGAACCTTCTGAAGGCTCTTCATGGTAAATGGCAATCTGTTGGTGTAGTGTGGAAGGTATGCATAAAGACTGATGTATCCAGTCTCTCCCCAGTAGAGCGCTATATACCGAAGTACTTTCCACAACAAAGAAGACCACCATAATCTTCTTTGATCCCAAGTCAACCTCCAAGGGTGCAACACCATAGGTTTTGGTAATGCCCCCAGAGAAGTTAGACACCGAGCTTTCTGTAGACATCAAATCTGCTTGGGTCAGATTTAGCCTTTTCAGCATTTTCACCGGCAGGACGTTGACTGAAGCCCCTCCATCAATCATCACCCTTGGGAAGGGAACTCCTTCCATATGAGCTGTTATGTAGATGGGCCTCATATGCGCAGCCATTTGTTGGTTTGGCCTTGCAAAGATCATCTTGTCGTCATAAATCCGCCATGATTTGTTTAAGATTCCATCCGAAGATTGAGGCTCGACACTCAACTCTTCTTCCTGTCCTTCAGACACAGTGATCAATGATATAGAAGGATCATTCGAGATATAATCTCCCTCGAGTGTTCCCTCCTGATCGGGTTCAGCATGGAAGGCTGAAGAAAGGACAAAAACCATATTGATGACCAAGTTGGGAGTTTCATCATTGGTTTCACATTCTTTCTCACCTTCCCGACCCGCTTGTCTGGCCTTATTGTCAGCGGTTAAGCTCCTCAGCCACTGCTCTGATTCTTCTTCTTCGATGGCCCTTTGGAATGCTTCCTCATTAGCTTGGATTGGAAGCATCTCGTCGGGATCGGAGCCATAGTCTAACAATTGCTCAGGTTCAGTAGTGACTTCGTCAATCATATCTACTGACCCAAAATGGATTCCCACATCCATGGCTCCCGATTGTGAAGACTCTCCAGTCCCTACTTCCATCGGTTTCATTCCGATCGTGTTGACATGGACACCATCCACTGGTTTCTCATGCTCCATCGGGTTGGACTTCTGCCCCTTAACAGGGACATAAGTCTGCACCACCCTTGCCTTCTGGGTATTCACTGCTTTAACCTTGGCCTTCTGATCTGCTGTCGGTTTGGCCTTGGCTGTCGAAACCGTTGTCATCGGTTTAGCATTGGCCTGGCTGGTGGAGGCCTCTGAGGTATCGGTCTGGGACCGTATATGTGCTCCATACCTTCTCTGTATTTTCCTCTTAGCTGTTCTAGACAGCTCTTCTTCAGCCCGGCCGTTCTTTCCGGCTCTGTACCATCTTCCATCCACCTCGACTAGCTTTTCCACCTTAGTCAGGATGGGAGTTTTCACCGCCTCCTTAGGGATTTTCACCCTTAGGACTTCTCTCGGGCGCGTGAGTCGTTCTTGTACTGACCTTGGAACCCATCGTCTGGTTTCCGAGATTGATGGTAGCCTGTTTGATGTTTGGGGAACATCTTGTTGAGCTCTTCTCTTTATGCCCCCAATCCGCTCAAAAATGCTGCTCCGGGGAGGTGCTCCTCGAGGGCTATATGGACCATAATTTCTAGCTGAACTCTTCATTTCTTTGAGTCTCAGCCCTTCTTGTTTTCGGACTAGGTCCTGGTCTATTACTGTCCCAGGAGCAGGAATTTGGAGTTCGCACTCGCATTTGCACTTACTGCACAGCACAACTCCTCCCTTGATGAACGCCTTAGGTCTGTCGGGTTGAGATTCAATTCTCACATCCCGACTGGCGCTTGCAGAACTCTTCCCCTTCCCGAGGTCTAAGGTTTCCTTCCTTTGGCCACTTCTTGGCCAATTTAAGTTTACCATATTTACTGAAACCTCTGGGAAGGGCTCAGTATCCACCTTCATAATAGCTTAGGGCTTCTCCAAGACTAACTTCCCCTTGTTGATCATCTCTTGGATCCAATCCCGGAACGATACGCAGTTCACGGTGCTGTGATTCCAAGAGCCAATGGGCTTGTAATATTTCTTCCTTTTTAGTTCCTCGTGCTTGGGTATCCTTTTTGGGCCGGATCCAGCCTCGATGCACCTCGTTCTTCACTAATTCACAAAGATCTCTGACGTTTAGTAAGGTCAAATGTATAGCTCGAAACTTAGGGGGCTTGAGCCAATATAGCCTCCCTTTTCGCTTCCAAGGCAAAATTTCTTGGTCCTTCACCGGTTTCATCCAACCCTTGATGATCATTGGGGTGGTTAGGGAACTATCTCGACCGCAGATATCTCCAAACAAAACATCACCCGAACTGGCTTGAATGCTCCGATGAATTCAAAATCCAAGTGATTTCATGGTTTCCCCGAAGAAAGGCACTTTGGGAGAGGAGTGCTTGTGCTGACTTTTCCGCCAAATGTGCCTCTCATATTTAGTGGCAGCCACCACGAGCCTCTGCGTAAATGTTGAACTTGACATCTCCAAACTTTTTACGTAAGGAGATCTCTCAACGCCTGAGCTATGACCACATTGGTCATTGTCACGGGGAACTTACACTTCATCTTGGTCTCGTTAAAACCTCATGACGAAGTCTTCTCAGGGTTTCAAGGATCGTAATCGCTTTAACTTCCACCAGGTCATTAATTGTGACTTCGGCTCCATCCTCAGAAATTGATCATGGAAGGCTGCTTCCATCTCGGTCCCAACTTCGGATAGAGTTGGGCGCCAAATGGGAATACCAATGCGACGCCATCCCGACTAATGAATTTCCGAATAAACGGAGTTTGAAGTTGGGATTGTCTTCGAATGCCACGTATTGGTTGGAGTACTTCCTAATGTGTCTGCAAAGATGATGCCATGAATCTTCCCCATTGCAAGTAAAGTAGGGACCTTGTGTTCATCGGGAAGGGGTTCGCCTCAGCCGATATAAGCTTGATACGGCCTTCGGGAGACACCGTCTCTCTCGATTATGGTCACTTCCGGCTCGACGCCCTTGAGAATTAGCCGTCTCAACTCGGCTATCTCTGCTTCTCAACCCCGCATTATCGCCTCTTCAGGCACAATACCGTGGCCTGATCTTCTTGCCCGTAGTGGAGACCTCCCCCACTTCCATCCGAACTATGCTCAATATCAGGATTTCTCCACGCATTGGGGTTAGCCTCCCCTTCCACCTATGCTTTTGTGGTTGTGCTCTTCCCATCCTCGCTTCTCGAGGAAAGCAGTGTCTTCCTTTCGAAGGGAAACCGCCGGAAACTTTTCTGCTCCGTCTTCTTAGGAATATTATTTCCTAAGCTTTCCTTTCCTGGGCCCGCCTTGCTGTGCCACTACGTGATTCGAAATACAGTTTCCTTGGCCACTAGCGGGTTGTCAGCACCCAACCTTTCTTCCTCGTGATGAAAGGTCCCGTGCCATCGTGTTGGGGGTGACGTAACCTTGTTCCCTCTTCCAACCTCGCCTTGAGAGGTAGACTTTCCGCTCTTGGAAGTATGAATGGCTTCTGAACGACTCATTCCGCCCATGTTTGGCTGTTGGCTTCTCGTACTCATCCTTCACCCGCCTCGCTTGATTAGAAAGGACCGAAAACCCCGGCCGTCTTGCTCCTCGACATTGTTGGATGAAGTACAATGTGATTGATATCTCGTTCATATCTGTAAAGCAATTCTTTCCATGGTCTTCATCATTCGGGATTATGGAGGGACTGGAAGTTCCTCCATGCCGGCTTTGGGCGGCTCGTCGGAGGCTTGGGTCTCAGTAGTCTCCGACTCCAAGTCTCGTCTGATAGACGTGGTGTCTTTTCCCGTCATCCGATGTCGGTTTGAGAGAATAAGCTTCTTCTCGTCCTTTTCTTTTTATGCTTGGGCATAAAATGTCAAGAAAGGAGTCCACCGGGCGTGCCAAAATATGTTCAAGGCAAACTTTGCGGAGGTGTGCTCGAAAGCACGAGTCGCCCTGCCGCGGGTCCCGAACCTTCTGTATTTGGCACTGACCAATGTGCTCACCCTATCCCTCTGAGGATTTTCGCTGCGAGGCCTTGTGTTGTCTTTTTTGGTGTTTGTCATGTGCCAATTATTGGCTCGCCAATAGAAAGATGTGTTGTTTATTAGATACTTGCGCCACAAGTAATATGTGACTTCCGTCTGGTTTGATTGCATGCCTTATATATATATATATATATATATATATATATATATATATATATGAACCGTTAGGTTCATATTTGTCTATTATTAAGGACTTTTATTCTCTTGATGTTATACTGTAGATAGTTTGAGATGGGATTTAGGTATAACTTGTTATAGCCAAGAACCTCCCACGCCTCAAACGATATAAAAAGTAAAGATTTATGGCAAAAGTCGTATAAATACTCGTAAGTAAAAGCCGTATGTAAATACTGTAAGTAAAAGTCAGATGTAAATACTAGAAGTAAAAGTCAGATAAAATACTCGTATAAAAACTGAATATAAAGACTTGTAATTAAAGGCAGTTAATTCAACTGAATGTAAAAAGACATTAATTAAAAGTAATATCCATTTTGGCTGATTTCATGTTCGTCAAAGCTCGGATAATGTACCGTTTGGATGGGCTTGGGCCCACCTGATGGTTCATTAAGCTTATCGGGAAGGGTTTAGATATTGGTTCCTAGGAAAAACAAATCAAAGACCCTCTGTCCAAGATTCAAATCAATACTATCGCCAAGTAGGTTGGATAAAGGTAGCAAAACACTACCGTAGGGAGTTTTGATGTATGATCCTCAGACTCGGCCTTGAACTTCTCGAGTCATGATGGGCACAAGTAAAGTGAATCTAGAGTTTCAGTGATAAAGATGAAGATCTTTATTCCGTGAAAGAGCTTGGAGGGGTTTCAGGTTTCTTCCTGGGTTGAACGGTGAGTTCTGCTTTGATTTGGTTTGAGTGTCTCTATTTCTCGCATTCCTCTCCTTGTTTATAGGCTTCAAGCAAGAGGTCCACGCGTTGTCGTTGCCGCTCTCGCTCCTAAAGACTTAACGAAGGAGAACATCCTCTCTGGGTCCGATCAGCCTACTCCACCGAGAAAGGGTTCTTTATTCGTAGTCCGTTTCCCTCCAATTTGCTCCAAAGGATTTGCATTAAATGTCAGTTCGACTTTCGTTTTGCTTTACTAAGGCTTGGGCTGGGCCTTGGGTTAGGCCTAATCCAATACTCGCTTATAAGTCATGGTTTAAAGATATATGGACAACCGGATGCCCCACGGGTCACTCGTCACCTCACTTAGTCATCGCCATCTGGATTCAAATGCATCCTCTCAATGCCTTTCCATGCCGCCACATCTGCATCAATGTTCTTTATCAAGGTAGGCATAGGTACTTGGAGCACTTGTGCGTAAGCGTATATTTCCCTTTCCTTTAGTTTCTTCGGATTTGGGTCGGGCCTTTCACTTTAGGCTAAGCCTCCATTAATTTGTAATCTCCACTAAGCCTTGATAAATCCAAATGGTATTTTTCAAAGGTAAACATTATCTACACTAATATGTGGGAGATTGAGCGAGCCTCACACCGAACTAGCTATACAATTTAGTTCCGACCGTGTTTGGCGAGAATCGAACTGCACCTTTCATTTTCAAGTGATAATAAATAATACTAAATCGTAGTACTAAGTGGACAACAACTATGCGGCTATTGAAATTTTATTTCATGAGTTTAGTATTGTTCTTACAAGATCACCCAATTAATGTCACATAGGTTACTATCCATCTTTTTCTATATCTAGATTGTTAAAGTTTTCTCTAAAAAATAAACAAATTCTGCTTCTTGTTCATTTTGCATTTATTAATCTCATTCATTGCATGTAAGAAAAAAAGAGATAAACCGTCGTGAATTAGATCTTCCTTTGCATTTATTAATCTCGTTCATTGCATCTAATATTATACTTTTCCGTGATTAGGAATAATAGCCTCGCTTGCGCCCTGACTCGAACTTCGATTATTTTAGTTGGTTAGATAATCTCGTCATTGGATAGTACCGACTAAATTAGTTCAAGCGTTTGGTGCGTGACGGGACTAATATCACTCATTTATACTAGGTTGACCGACCCTAGGTGTGTGTGTGTGAAGAACAGCAATTTGTTTTTTTATACAAACTCACCGAAATCCTCATCAAAATGCAAGAACTACGAAAAGTTTGATTTTCAGAGGGAGACAAAGTATGTAGGTAACCTTCAATTTGATTCAAGGTGCAACCACAACTCCTCCAAGCAAAGATCCAAGATGAGATTGAAGGCCCTCTTGGGTATTTAGCCTTTGCTCATGCAAAAAAGATTCTACAAAGGTATAGGATGCTACAACTTACTAATGTGATTTTGAGTTGTGTCTTGATTCACAACATTTAGGCTTCAAAAGTCATGAGCAAAGTTTTGTTTTTAAGTACTAATATGCTAACTAAGAGCCTTTAATTTGTTAATAGCATGCTTAAGTGTTGCTCAAATGAACTTGTGTGAAGTCTAGTTTTTAAGTGTTTTGGCTTTCCTTGTCAAGCTTGTAATATTTATTCACACAAGCTCTTAGATGAATTTCAATTAGATTAGACTTAGGATGGTACTGTTGAAGTCTGATCCTTTGAAGAACCAAGTATGATCTCAAGAAAGGTTTGTACATGCATATGCATTTCACATCATGTTTATCATGCCTTTCTGACTAGTTATATCGTCTAATCAATAAGAGTATCTGCTTCACCCAGAAAACTGGCACACAATTTAAGAAAACCCACATGGGCTCTCTGACACTGTTCACTATCCCGAGAGTAAGTTCTCACCGTTGATCTTTTTAGATTGGTTTTACAAGTGACAAGTGTCCCTTGGGCGTCCTTCTATTTTAAGAAGGTTTAGGATTTCATTTCTGTTGGTTTTTTGGTTGGTCAGAAACTGCCCTTTTGGATAGAGAGTGTTTTAAAGCTTTGAGCTCCCTCTTTGTTTTCCTTTTAGAAAACCCAGCTACAAACTCATATTTTGTGCATCAAAATCTTGTGTCAACCCACACAAATCTTTTGAAAATATGTTTGCATTGTTCATGGTCTAAAAACTTAATTTTTCCAAATCTTCATATAGACATTTGTCTTGGATTCTCGTTAGCTTCTTCCTTCAACCTTTTGAGCGGGAAAAACTGACTGGTCATCTGTTGAATCCACAGTTGCATTTCATATTTATATCTTCACATCATTTGCATGATTCATGCTTGGTTTCGGTGCCACAAGAAGATGAGCTCTTAGGTACAAACTGCCCTCTCGTGAAGACCGAAGAGATTTCCATTTGGTGCAATATAAGGTTGCACAAAGGTACAAGCTGCTCTCAGAATATGTCTAGGAATTGAGCTTGTTGTGATTGTCTTTGTACCTTATTCATCACTAGTGGACTGGACTCCTTGGAGTCCCCCGGTTTTTTAACCCAGTTAGGGGTTTTTCCGGGCACCAAATTGACGTGTGTTATTTGATATAACTTGCTTACTTATGTCACTGAGTATATTACATGATCCTTCCATGTTATATGATTTGTGAAATATTTTGTGTGCATGTTTATTGTAATTAAACTTAATCTGTGAGTGTCTGACTAATTGTGTAGCCTTGTCATTTAAGTTTAATTCCTATATCTGAGTTTACTGTCAGTAACTGACTTGTATCTAGTTGACTAGTTATTTCAACTAGTCATATATACAAGAGTTTGTGTTTGTTGTAGATTATTCCGCCTGGTACCAATTTCAACTTGTAATTCAAATATTTTCCTTCAAGCTAGACCAAGAGAGTGAGAGGGACGAACCCGACTAATTATACAGAGGTTTTTTGGCGTATGTTGGACTCGGTTTTTTGGTGTGAGGGGTACTAAATGGTGGACTCGGTTTAAATAGTCGGGCGACTATTTTAGTATGAAGTGCATCAAACAGCCGAGATCGAATTATTAGTACTATCCGGTGCGCTATACGGCGTACCAAACGAGGCCTTAGTTGTAATAAAAAAAGGTAGAGTTAATTTGACTAGAGGGACCATTTTGGGTAAGAATCTGTAACTTAAGTGGTACTACTACGTGTCAATTTTTAAAAGAGAGGGACCAATATGTTACTGAGTCTAAACTGGGGGGTTCCAACTGTAATTAACTCTTCAAAATCTTAAACCCTAGTATTCTCTTGAGCTCCTCTCAGAGAGACAGACAGAGAGAGCAATTCGATAAACATGGCGTGCAGTGCTTCAGGTTGCCAGTCAAATTGCTACAAAACCCAACAAGAAGAGGAAGAAGAAGATGTTAAGGACATCAACAACAACAATTCCAATTCAATTTCTACAAACACTAGAAACAACAACAGCAGCAGCAGTTTGTGCGTCAAGTGCAAGGCCAATCAACCCATCTCCTCCAACACCGACGG